>PVJC01051930.1:0-11310 GCA_004026665.1 Murina feae
GTGGGGTAGATATTTGTAAATCTGGAGAACTTTATCATTCAGAGCTGCTTGCTGGGGAGCTCTGTCTGCCGATAGATTCCCATTGGCTTCCATGGTGTCCAATTCAGAGCGGCCTGATGTCATAATTATTGTCCACTGTTTTGGTTGCTGAATGGCTTTAATAATTCTGCAACCTGCTGTCCATTTGTAATAGGTTGCATTGTTCCCTCAGCGTGGCAAATCATGGGCTACTTACAAAGCATAGCAGGTATCAGCGTATACCAGTATATTTGCAGTCAGGGTGTTTAGCTAGATAACAGGCCTGAGTTTAGGCTATTAATTCAGCCTGTTGTGCTGCTTTTATTCAGTTAGGAGCTTCCAATTGCACCAACTAAAGAGGCAGTGGACTTCATAGGTAAATGTGATTCTTGTCTCCTTTCACAACCACATCAAAGTTATAACTAAACTACAGAACAGTCTTCATGCAGAACTGCTCTTGCCTCCTTTGTCAAATATTAACTGACCATATTGGCATGGATGGATGTCTGAGGTCTCTGCTAGATTCCATTGGCCTATATGCCTGTTCTTGTGCCAATACCAGGTTATTTTATTTTATTTTTTTGGTTTCTCTCTTATTTTTTAAAAAATTAAATCTTTATTGTTTAGATTATTAGAGTTGTTCTTCTTTCCCCCCTCATAACTCCCCTCCACCCTTTTCGCACCTCACCCTCTGCCCTTACCCCCCCCATGTTCTTATCCATAGGTGTACAATTTTTGTCCAGTCTCTTCTCGCACCCCCCATACCACTTCCCCTCCCACCCCCAAGAATTGTCAGTCCTCTCCTTCCTATGCCCCTGATTCTATTATATTCACCAGTTTATTCTGTTCATCAGATTATTTATTCACTTGATTTTTAGATTTAATTGTTGATCGATATGTATTTGTTGTTCATAATTTTTATCTTTACTTTTTCCTTCTTTTTCTTCTTCTTCTTAAAGAATACCTTTCAGCATTTCATATAATACTGGTTTAGTGGTGATGAACTCTTTTAACTTTTTCTTATCTGTGAAGCTCTTTATCTGACCTTCAATTCTGAATGATAACTTTGCTGGGTAAAGTAATCTTGGTTATAGGTTTTTGCTATTCATCGCTTTGAATATTTCTTGCCACTCCCTTCTGGCCTGCATAGTTTCTGTTGAGAAATCAGCTAACAGTCATATGGGTGCTTCCTTGTAGGTAACTGTTTTTCTTTTGCTGCTTTTAAGATTCTCTCTTTGTCTTTTGCCCTTGGCATTTTAATTATGATGTGTTTTGGTGTGGTCCTCTTTGGATTCCTTTTGTTTGGAATTCTCTGAGCTTCTTGGACTTGTAAGTCTATTTCTTTCACCAGGTAGAGGAAGTTTTCTGTCATTATTTCTTCAAATAGGTTTTCAATATCTTGCTGTCTCTCTTCTTCTGGCACCCCCATAATTCAGATGTTAGTACTCTTGAAGTTGTCCCAGAGGACTCCTTATACTATCTTCATGTTTTTAGATTCTTTTTTCTTTTTGCTTTTCTGGTTGGGTGTTTTTTGCTTCTTCGTATTTCAAATCTTTGACTTGATTCTTGCAGTCCTCTAGTCGGCTGTTGGATTTCTGTATATTATTCTTTATTTCAGTCAGTATATGCTTAATTTTTAGTTGGTCATTTTTCATCTCCTCAAGAGTCTCACTAGATTTATGGAGGGTCTCACTAAATTTATCAGCGGTTTCTAGAAAATTCTTAAAAAACCTTATAACCGTGGTTTTGAACTCTATATCCAGTAGTTTGCTTTCCTCCATTTCTGTCATTTGTGACCTGTTTCTTTGTCTCTGCATTTTGGCTGCTTCCCTATGTTGATAGAGTGGCTTTGTGTGCTAGGTGTCCTATAGGGCCAAGTGGCTCAGCCTCCCCAATTACCTGAGGTGGACACTCTTGCTACACCCCTTTGGGGGCTTTGTATACAGTCTTGTTGTAGTTAAGCCTTGATTGTTGTAGGTATCACTGGGAGGAATTGACCTCCAGGCGAATTGACTGTGAGAATCAGCTATGTCTATGGTGGGAGAACTTCTGTGCTGGAAACACCCTTATGGGGCAAGACTTGCTTCAGTGGGGCTTTGGTGCTCACTGAGTCTGCCCCCTGAATGTGTCCCTTATGGATCTGAGGAGTTGTAATCTGGATGGTCCCACTCTGACCACTGGGTACACAGCTCTTGGATCTCTAAGGAGGTGCTAATAAAGCCTCTGCCTGAGGCTACCCAGCATCTGGAGATTCCTCTTCTTTGTTTGGGTTTGGAGGTGCCCAGATGAGGCCCAGCTGTGAAGCAATGCAAGCTGTTGTGGGGCCTTGGGCCTTCTTTTGGATGTTCTGGGTCTCTCTGACCCAACTGCAGTTTGTTAGGTAATTTTAGATTGCAAAGGGTCAGGCAATTCATATACAAAAGCCTCTGTGCACAGCTTGGGTTGGGCAGGGTCTCATGGAATCAATAGGGTGGAGCAAAAAGCTATGACTGGTCCTCAGCACTGCCCTAAGAGGCCCCAGGTCTCAGTTTCCCATGGTAATCGGTAATTGTCCCATGCCAGACAGTTCAGTTTCTCCCTGTATGAGCTTGGATCCCCAGAGATTCACTGGGAACTGGAGTTCAGAGCAGTAAGAAGCTTGTGTCTCCCTCCTGATTGAAAAAGACAACCTTGTCCTAGTTGCCAGCTCTTTCCATGAGCACTTTACCTCTGCACTTAACTTCTGTACCTCCTCTGAGTCTCAGTGTGCTTTTCTCTTTCCTTCTAGTTGTAGAATTTCCAGGCAGCCAGCCTTACTGTGGTTCTGGGTGATGTCTGTTTTGTCTTTTAGTTATATATTGGAAGTAGTTGTTCGAGGTAGCAATTTCAGGTGTTTACCTATGCCGCCATCTTGGTTTCTCCTCAATACCAGGTTATTTTGATTATAATGGCTTTGTAGGATAGTTTGATATCTAGTATTGTGATCCCTCCAACTTTGTTCTTCTTTCTCAAGATTGCTGAATTTTAATAGAGACTGCATTGTATCTGTAGATTGTTCTGGATAGTATGGATATTTTAATGATGTTAATTGTTCCAATGCATGAACACAGTATGTGCTTTTAATGGTTTGTTTCTTCTATTTCTTTTTTCAATGTCCTATAGTTTTCTGAATATAGGTCTTTTACCTCGTTGGTTAAGTTTATACCTGGTATCTTTTTGTTTGTTTGTTTTTTTGTTTGACCCAGTGATTCCACTTCTGGGAATATATCCTAAGAATCCCAAAACACCAATCAGAAAGAATATATATGTACCCTATGTTCATTGCAGTGTTACTTATAATAGCTAAGATCTGGAAACAGATGAGTGGATTGTAAATGGGATTTTTTTTTTAGTTTCTCTATCTGATTGTTCATTATCCTATATAATAAAGAGGGAACATGCAAATTGACCGTCACTCCGGTCAGTTCGCACCCACAGCTGAGGCTAAGTTCCCATAATGAGCCTTAAGGAGCAATCAACAGGGACCTGAGGCTGCGTGCCCACCCACCTCCTGCATGGGGCTTGACAGGGGACCTCAGGTCATGCCTTCTACCTGCAGGGCTTGACAGGAGACCTCAGGCTGCTCCCCCCGCCCTGGCACCAGGCCAGAGTAACTCAGGCTGCACCCTCTTCCCTGGTGCCAGGCCGGGGGACCTCAGGCCATGCCCCCTGCCCCGGTCCCAGGCCAGGGGACTGAGGCTGTGCCCCCCACCCAGTGGGACTTGATAGGGGCCCTCAAGGTGTGCCCTCCGCCCTGGTGCTGGGCCAGGGTACCTCAGGCCACGCCCCCACCCCAGCACCAGGCCAGGGGACCTCAGGCTGTGCCTCCTGCCCTGGTGCCAGGCTGGGGGATCACAGGCCACTCCCTCTGCTCAGCAGGGCTTGACAAGGGACCTCAGGCCATGCCCCCCTGCCCTGGCACCCAGGGGACCTGAGGCTGCACTCCCCCACCTGACAGGGCTTGACAGGGCGGGACCAGCCGGGTCTGGATCTAGCCCAATGAAGGGGGACCATCCAGGTTTGGGTTTCGAGCGATTTTGAGGTGCATGTGGGTGGTTTAAGACTTGACTCTGAGTTCCATGGTGCACCCCAGACTCTGACAAGAGGAAGATTTTCATATACGTTTTACTAATTTTCTTTAATCTCTGACACTTCTATTATAGAGAAAGGGCAAATAGCAGTATTAAAATATTTTCTCTAATTGATCCCCTTTTAATGTGCACGAATTTCATGCACTGGGCCACTAGTTGGTGTATAAAAATGCCGTCGAGTGTGTGTGTGTGTGTGTGTGTGTGTGCGCGCACGCACATATTTCCAGAAAGACAGGGAAATGATCGATTGAAAAAAGTAATTTAAAAGCAGTTGATGATATTGGCTGGGTTGCTCAGTTGGTCAGAGCGTTGTCTTCTACACCAGAAATTGCAGGTTTGCCCCGGCTGGTTTGGTTCAGTGATTAGAGCGTTGGCCCACCCCACCTCATGTTTTAGGGATCTTGGTGGATTGTGTTAAGTGAACAATTGGACCACTTGCTTCTTCTCTTACCACAATCAATCCAGAGGTGGGGAGTGGGGGAGACAATTCACTGGTTGGACCTGCAACTTTGGCATATGGGGATCACACTCCAACCACCTGAGCTGCCCCCCAGGGCAGTCTACATGGGGCTATTAGCATGCAGGCCCTGGGGAAAATGCAGGCTAGAATGAACAGTCAGAGTGAACGTTGCACCCTGTTACATTCACACCTTTGAGGGACCTAAGCTGATTGCCAGCTAATTATCCCAATGCGCTGTATTTTATAGTCTGCATTCTCCTAGCCATTGCTCCCTTGACTTTCTGTCACTCTATCCTCATTTACCACTTTGGCTTATAAGTTCTACTCAGTTATCTCAGGTCATAACCTATCACATATCTAAGCGGTTAAACTACATACACCTTTGACATGAATGAACAGTTTTAATGGCCATTTTAGGTTTCTAAAAAATTTGAGCAGCAAATGAAGTCCCACTCTGTGTCCTTTCAGGTGCTTGCTCTGACCACCGCCTCCCACGAGAGGTGTCACATTTGAGGCAAGTGTTTCAGATGCAAGTGTCTGTTACTTTTACTGTTTTCTTCAAGCAGCCAGAAAACTTACTTCCCGATGGCTGGACACAGGACCGTTTAGTGACCTCTCTTGGGCATTGTCTCTAAGGGTGAAAGTCATGAGCCTCACTACATAGACCTTCATCCTCTGTTCTTGTGAGAGTGGAGACCCTTTTCCACGGGTCCTTAGTGACGTGAAGCATGATGAACTCAGCGACCAGCTGTTCCCCAAAAAGGCCTGCTGGCGTCTCGATGCTTAGAGAAGTGTAAGCAGGTCTGATACATGCTTATCTCTAGATAAGTTAGATTCTGAAAAATATGTTAGCAACAAAGTTCCATCAACATTTAACATCAAAAGATAATGCATGGAGAAGGAGAATTTATGGGTACCCACAATATAGGGTCCCCCCACCCTGAGTTAACTGAGTAAAACTTACAAACGAGCGTGGTAAATGAGGATGGAGTGACAGAAAGTCAAGAGGGCAATGACTAAGAGAACGGGCAGACTATGAGATAAAGCACATTGGGAATATTAGCTGGCCATCAGCGTAGGCCCCTCAAGGTGTTAATATAACTGAGTGGATGTTCACTCTCTGACTCTATTAATTCTAGCCTGCATTTCCCAAAGGTCTTCATGCCAGAGAGCTCCTGTTACATGCCCTGGCTGGGTAGCTCAGTTGGTTAGAGTTTCATCCTGATATGTCCAGCTTGCGGCTTCAATCCCTGGTCAGAATCAACCAATGAATGCATAAGTAAGTGGAACAACAAATTCATGTTTCTTGCTCTCTCTCCCTTCCTCTCTTACTTTCTCTCTAAAAATCAATAGATAAATTTAAAAAATAGCTCTGTTAGAGATATGCTAATTTTGTTTGAAGTTTGAGCTTTTGACAGAGATTTGCAGAAGCCTCAAGTTTAGGGGGGCTCAGATCAGCAGGGATCAAAGGACCTGGAAAAAAGAGAGTTAGAGATTTCCTGCTCTTCCTTAGATCCCTGCTGGCACCCAGATATCTGCAGTCATCACACACCCCTTGCCCTGGACATTCTCCCTTCCAGTGAATTCTAGGCTCACTTAAAATGGATTTAAGGAAGCCCCTAAGGCACCCCATCTTCTCCAGCTGGTCCTTCTTAATCATTAAACCTTCCCTTATTCCAAATTCTGACCTTTCGAATGTTGGTCTTTGAAGCATCGGGCACATGGGCCTTGAAGTTGTAACGTTAATCCCAGGGTTTTCACCAATACACAGATTCTGAGATCTGCCTATCCATAGGCCTCACCCTGTGGATAGCCGATGTTGTGACTGTGTTAGGGGGAGAAATGGACAGTGGGGACTACCTATAATTATAAGAAGTATTAATCATGCCTTATTTACCATGATTGTTCTGTTCTGATTAGAGAAAGCACATTCTATCCTGGCTGAGAGTTATATGCTCTGGCACATGGAAGCCAATGTTAGAGTGCAGTCCATCCTCCTTCCCTGAGAACTAGCTATCATTATGGAAAGATCAAACAATCTAGTCCTGGAGGCACCCGCAAGCACGGCCCTCTGCGATCCCCCAGCCCACATTGCCTATAACCTACAACCATTATACCTTCTCTACTTTCTGAAGCCTTTAATTCTCACTTTCCCATGTAATCTTTGTCTCTCTACCCTACACAAGCAGCTGGCTTGTGGGAGGGGCAGAGCAGATTTTGTGGACGACCTCCTGCTCTCCCATATGCCAGCAGGATTGGAATAAACGCTCATATAGGATTCAACCCTGTCTCTGCATAATTGGCTCAAGTAGTGACAGGCAGCCCCGACCCACTAGCCCTTGTGGTTCTTCCAATGACAGCAAGATTCCCTTCAGTAATAACCACAGGAGAACTTTGAAAATATTTTTTCAAAACTTGGAAATTACATAACACACCTGGGGCACACAGCCAGGTCACTGGGAGAGACAGAGGGAGAGAGAGAATGGGTTTGGAGTTGTACACTACTTTTATTCAGGTAAAGGCTGGGGGCCTAGGCTGTTGAGGATTCACTCTTTATGGTGAATTATAACATAAAAGCAAGAATTTCAAGGAAGGGAAGAGGAAAAAACCAGTTGATCCAAATGGTCAGTTAACACATTCCACCAAGATCCCTAAAACAAGATTGGGGGAGGGGGGCAGCAGCTCCTTAGAGTTGTGGCTGGCGATGTGTTTAGCCCAGAAAGCCCTCTTTGAAGTGGAAGCCTCCCCAGTCAAAGCTTAACTGGGGCACCTGCATTAGGAAAAGAAAAGCAAAACATCAGGCCTTACACTACAGTCCCTGCCCTCGCCCCCCCCACTCTATCTTTCAAAGCTGCCTTAGTCAAAGTTGATTTTCTTTGAAATCTTTCTTCAATTTCTTTCATGTTTTCTTCAGGAGAACATCTTTTTGCTGCAAGGAGGAACCAAGAGATGATGAAACACAGACAAGGAGATGAACTGGATTTGAATAACCACTAGAGATTCCACGACAGAGGCAGGATTCCTCCTAAGGAGTGGCCTAGACATCCAGACTGCCCTTCTCATTTCTCTGTCACCTCCCCCATACCCACTCCAAGCCAGGGGCAGGGTCTTACCGGGCATAATCCCCAGGTAAGGATGCACCCATGGGACCTGCGCAGGTGCACTTGGGAGAGCAGGACTCTCCAGAAGGTGCTGACACCCAATGAGGCAGCAGCCGCAACTTGTCAAAGCTTCCAGACCACCAAACAGAGCCATCACAGTGGATCCAGACCCACAGGAGGGGCTGCCCTTGCCACAACTCAGCTGCCTTCCAAGTGGTGGTGCGCCCGATAGTGGCAATAGCCCCTGAACGGTGTCGTGGACGTGACCACAGGGACAGAAACTTTTTGGTGAGTACGTCATCCCGGCGCTGGTGCACGAGTCCTGCTGGAGACGCTTGTGCTCTGCAGGGTCCGCGCCCCCCACGGTCATCCCAGCTGTCTCCTGTGATCATCCAGTGTTGATAACTGGGAATGTGGGTCAAGAAAACAGGGGGTGGTCAACATGCTTTTAAATTTTTTTTTTATTTATTTCAGAGAGAAAGGGAGAGGGAAAGAGAGATTCAAACATCAGTGATGACAGAGAATCATTGATCAGCTGCCTCCTGCACGCCCCCTACTGGGGATGAGCCCACAACTTGGGCGGGTGCTCTTGACCCAGTTGAAACTGGGACCTTCAGTCCACAGGCCAAGGCACTATCCACTGAGCCAAACCAGCTAGGGTGGGCAACAGGCTTTTTGAGAGACAGTTTAAAAGTGATGCTCTGCAATATCAGATCCAATTTAAACTCATCCTTCACCCGCAATTGAATGTTATGATAAAAAAAAACCCAGTTGCGATGCAGAGGGTCCATTGAAGCCTTATTCAATGACAGGTCCTGCCATGGCCGGTGTGACTCCGTTGGAGCAGTGCTCGATACATGGAAAGGTCACAAGTTTGGTTCCTGGTCAGGGCACATACCCAGGTTGCAGGTTCAATCCCCCAAGGGGGTGGGTGTTGTGTATGGGAGACAACTGTTCAATGCTTCTCTCTCACATCAGTGTTTCTGGCTCTCTCCCCATCTCCCTTCCTCTCTCTCTAAAATCAGTGAAAGTCTGTCCACCCAAGTGAGTCTGGGCTCAGGTGTGTCTGCTTAAGGCCCGGTGGTAGAGTGTGGGTTCTTGACTTCCTGTAGGAAAGGTTTCACAAGATGAGTTCCAGTGGCTTTTGAGAGTATGTTTATTAAAGCTGGGGACAGTGAAATAAATGGAGGACTTGAGGTAGGAGAAGGAACAGAGAGGAAAAGTCAGAGACAGGTTCAGGGGTTAGCCGGGATCGAGCTGCTGCTGCCCACTGCTCCCCTGGTTGTAAGTCTTGTGGGATCCCTTAGAGTTTTAGTGAAAAAAAGAAGAAAAGAGGACAGGTCCTACGATGCCTTGGTTGATAAGACAGGTCCTGGTGGTCTACACCAGACTTGTTAAGCCAAATCCATGGTAGATTTGGGGGGAAAGAGTTCACAACAAGGATTAGCCCCTTCTCTGTGGGACACTGGCCTCAAGGGACCCTCTCGGCTGCCAGGCTGTGAGGAAGCTCACAGAGCCACGTGGAGAGGAACGCAGGCTCAGGCCAAATGCCGGGACGCAACTCCCAGAGGACACCCAACTCCAGGTCCCCAGGCACACGAACGCGCCATTCCCAGAGCAAGTCCTCCAGGCCTAGTCAAGCCACCCCAGCTAGTTCTGTGTGGAGGAGAAACGAGCCTGCCCACACTGTGTAACTGCGAGGAGAATATGATTGCGATTTTTTAAGCCACAAATTATAACAAAGAAGAAAGATGTTTTGTAATTATGTTCTGTGAATCATGCTTTTTCAGAAAAGTGATTCTATCTAAATCTGACAATCTTGCTTCTCATTACAGAATGTGCTTTCAGTGATTCTGACCAAATCTTTATATCTTTAAGACTTTACTTTGCAGAACAGAAACTGAGATTGGGACTCTATGACTCACTGTTTGGGATCCCGGGTGTAGAAGGAAGGATGCTGTGAAGAGTGTAAACGTGCTTGCCAAATCTCGCACAGTGGCCCAACATGAGTCTCTCTCAGGAAAGGTCCAGTCGGCATGGACTTGGCAGTGAATGGCTGTGATGGCTACTGGTTGCATCTCTGGCCATTTTTTTTGGGCCACATATGGTGGGGAAGAGCTATGGCACCTGTTCTGAGAACCCATCACATCCTGAGAATCAGTCTGCCTTTGTGCATGGTGAATGGGAACATGGGCCCCTTCTCATGCTCCAACACCCCTCCCACCCAGTGGGAGATACAGTGAAGGCCATCAGTAAGGGGACTGTGAAACCCTGGGGGCCTGGTCAGCTCTTCAGTCAAGAAAACAGAGTTTTCTGCATACCCTGTTTTCTCTCTCTTTTCTATACAACCTTGGGTTGGAATGTCTGGGTCATGACAAAACAATAGCACCTGCTGGTGCCCACAGTGCAGCCCATCCACAAGACAGGGTGAGACTTAGTGGTTCAAATTTATAGATGGAAGCCAGTGTCACAGTAAACAATAGTTGGCCACCAGCACCGCACATGTAAGTCCTAAAAAACACATACCTTTCACAGCCAGTCATCCGGATTATTTCTTTGGGAATCCAAGAACAGTACACGGAGCTTTTCTGGGACCTCAGCAGTTCACATAACACTTTGCTTTTAGATTTGATCTAAGCATTGGCCAGCTATGCTTGGGTGGTGTGTCATGACTTCCCAAGAAACTATCTGCATATGTCTCAGCACATGACTCAGTCTCAATATCCCCAGGCACACCAAAGCTCAGGAAACCTGGATACATAATACTGACAGAGGAGGAGCTCACAATTGTAATTGAGGGAGCAAGGGTGCATATTAGTGTGTCCTGATTATATCTTTAATGAATATCACATTGAATATGATAATAATTCCTTATTAGTATCTTTTAAAAACACTTTCTAATTTACTATTTTGAAATATCTTAGACTTACAAAAATGTTTCAAAGACATCAGAGAAGTTCTATCTTTCACCCAGCTTCCTCTAGTGTTAGTATCTTACATGATTCTAACATAATTATTACAGCCAGGAAACTAACACTGGCATGATATTAGTAACTAATCTATAGACCTTATTTTCATCTTCCCAGTCCAGTCCAGATTCCCACATTGCATTTGGTCAGTGTGAGCCCTTGTGCCCTTCCATCTGGAATAGTGGTCTCACTGTGTGCTCTTAGAGTCTGTACTTATCTATTTCAGATTCACTCATTATAGGACCAAGCTAATGGCCAAGCTGTTTACATCTCCCTGCGATCCAATGTCCATTCTCTACACAGACCCTTTATCTACTTTACACACCAAACTAATATTTCCTCAGCTCAGGGGAAATCAACCACAGCCAGGTGCCAGATAGCTGGAAATCGCCCCAAAGCCCAGAGCCGACCAACATTATCCGAAGTAGCTGACCCTAAGCTGCTTCCTTCGCCCTGCTTTGCCATTTCCGTGGAAAACACCTAAGGGCTCTGACCTATGACCCTCTTTCATTCCTGCTCTGCTTCCTGAAACACCTGTTGCTTTCCCATGTGGCCCTGCACACTGTGCCTCTCCTTTTTAGGGAAACTATATCATCAAACTTGGTTCAATTGCATGGATCTTGCTGTATCATCACTCAGTCCCCTCCTTGCAT
>PVJC01051931.1:0-11268 GCA_004026665.1 Murina feae
TTTTCTATATATTGCAGCAAGCAAAAATTTGCCTCATAAAACCATTATTCATCTGAAATAAATGTAATATCCAAATATGAGTCAGTGGGTTCTGTAAGGTAAGCATGTAAGTACAACATGGAAAGTGTTAGCTCTCACTTCTATTTATATGTTTCTGATCATTTAAAAAATGAGAACATGCCAACATTAAAATTATACTCAAGAGAAATTGTTTGAGAATTTCTAAATGGCAAAAAGCACAATCAGGATCCATTTTTAATTAATAAGTTCTTCTGCTGGAGCTCCAGTCTGGCCGCTACAAATAAGTGAACTGCACTGGGCAGAGAAGCCAATATTTAGAGGGAATAGCTGTGTGCACACACAGTTCTGGACAATTTATTATTCTGTGCAGTACGTGGCTGGCCCATAATTCACAAGTTGAGAGTTAATGAGAATATCTGTCCCTAATACCCATAAGAAAGATAAGGACTGGTATAATGTGGTTTATCTGGTGCTTCTGAGCCTTTCAAGGGCAGGAGCGAAAGCATCTGACAGCAAAATGTGAGAAATACTGCACTGACCTATAGACTTCCTGCTCTCCCATCAAACCAGGCCATGTGGCTAGGCAGTGAGGAGCAATTCACTCTGAATAACTGTTCCTAAATAATTAGGTCCTTTTCAATTGCTGGCATACTTAACTTAATGATAAAATTGTGCAGCTCCAAATAAGAAGGGGAAAGAGTAGGGACAGTAATTTATTTCTTCCTCATAACTTGGCCAGCAAAACTAGAATAGGTATAAAATATTATAGTACATATCATATTCAAAACTATATGTAAAATATATATTTTATATAGTCCATTCTAACATATGTTTTGTGTTCAAAACTATGTATGTATATATAAAATGTGTATATATATATGTACATATACACACACACACACACACAGCAGAGTGAGAAGCAAATTAAATAGGAAGAAAGTCCCTCAAATGACTAATTGTTTATCAATTTATCTGCTTTTATTACCAACCTTTAGAAAGTAAATATATGCTGGGGGTTTCATCAGAGCAGTAATAAATATTAATAATTACCAATTGACGAGAGGTTCTAAATGGTCCTTGTAAAACAATGTGTCAGCAATACCTAGTAAGCACAGAACGGATGTCTGCATTAACAGCTTCTCTTCTGTTTGGGTTTTTAAAGTCAGGGATGTTCTCAATGGTCTGTCCTAATGGCCCTCTAACTCTCCCTGCTATTTCCTTGAAGGCAGCTGAAATGCCTTGTAAAGAAGATGTGTTACCAGTCTGTGCTGAAATGAACCTACCAAATCTCCCGCCTTAAATAAAAGCAGAGAGAGAGAGAGAGAGAGGTTTTCAGGCACCTGACCGCGGGGGTTCTGGATGTGGGCCACTCAGCCAGGGGCAGTGCTCTCGCAAGAGGCTTGTGAACCAGCAGCAGCCATCGCCTCACCGCTGGAAATCCTCAGGTTCTGCCATGCCGGTCCACTGAACTTCTGGAATGGAGCTCAGGAGTCTGTGTGTACAAACTGCAGATGTCTTTGCTCGCTGCAGTTTCTGAAGTGTTGGTCTAGAATTTGGGATTCTTTTTTTTTTACTCAATATTGTGCTGTGACTAAAGTGAGCATATGCAAGCAGATGTCAGAGGCTAAATAATGTGATGCCTGGCCTTTTAGATGTTATAGAAATGGCTCAGAGGATCAATGGCATTGTTGTGTACTAACTGAAGAGTTCGATATTTCTTTTTATGAAGGGCATGCTCATGGGATCAAAAAAAAAAGTGTCTTTTTTTCCCTTCTTGCATTGTGGTTTATGTGGCAGGAAGGAATTCATTTTATTCTGAGTTTAATCACACTTCAGAGTACAAGAAATGGAGTTGGGGCATTCATGTTAAAATTCTATACCTTCAAACAGCTGTGTCTGAGGAGAAATGAAGGAAAGGATAGATAACAATACAAAAGTGACATCGTCAGAGTTTGTGATCATTTGCTCAGAAAGGCTTATGGACGTACTTAAATGTACTGCCTGCAAAATGCAGGCCCCAAATCATGGTTGGCAATTACTTTTCTACACGGTCAACTAGCTAAGGGAGTGAGTGACGTGTTCTCCATTTTACACCGTGTTCATTCCCCTTTCCCTTGATCCGTTGCCTCCAAGGCCCTTACGAGCCGTGTCTGCCTGCTGAGAAGGGCAACTACCTTTCAGGCATCCGCAAGGTAAACAAAGAGCGGAGGAAGTTGGAGCTAGTGATTATAAAAATAAGGACAGCACTCTTCTTCTAGTGCTAGAGAAAGAGGCGTGGTCTCTCAGACTCGGCAGTGCCTGCCTGAATAAGGAAAAACAAAAATGTACAACTGTGCGACCTCAGGTCCAGCCTCATCCAGCAAAAATGGGGAGTAAACAAACTGTGGTTTCCCGAGGGAGGGGGGGCGGGGCGGGGGGGGGGGCAGAAGTTACCTGATTTAAATAGTATCTCTTTCCAAGGATGCAGCCTCCTAGAAACTTTATTTCTTTAGTGTGAGCTTTTCTCTTTCTTTTCCTTTTGATTCAAAATGGCCTCATCCAGCACCTGACTATCCTGCCCCCTTCCCCCTGGCACATCCACTCCCTGAATCATTGAGCCCTCTGGACAAGGAGGTTTGAATCAGCCTCAAATAAACTTGGGAGCAAAACCTCTGGTCTGTGACCACAGGGACGGTGTGTCAGTCAAATAGAGATGGTATCCAGGCCTCGGTTGTGTTTCAGCTCCAGGCCCCGAAAAAAAACCCAGCAAAACCAGAAAAAGTGATGCCATGGCTGACATCAGACCAGGTGCATTGACCAAACTACCCTGTATCCTAGTGCCAACCGATCAGCGGAGAGTGCAACTTTGACCACAGTCCTGACTCCCTTAGTCACAGTGAATGATTTTCCCCTCTGTAACCACCTGCTGGAACCCATCTGAGAGCCAGTCTTTGAGCGTTAGCCCGCCTGTGTCTCTGGGCATGGACCACTTCCTGATAATAAACCCTCAAGTTCTTTGCTGCAAACTCCTGTTTATGTCTTATTGGACTTTGGAGTCCAAAGGCAAACACACCCTTTTAGTCTAGTAGCAAGGACTCAAGGCATTTCTGGTTCCAAGCCAGGTCCAGGTGATAGGATCGATAAAGTTCTATAGATGCCTTTCTTTTTTCACTTCTCAGCTAAGAACAAAACAATTATACAGTACCTTGCCCACTTACTAAATTTCTGAGCCAGTTGAGATTTGAGCAATATGGGAATCTGGCTGGCTTTGTGCCTCAGCTTACATTCCTCAGTTCCCAGTCTAATTTGTTCATACTCATCCATTCTACATGGCTTGAGGCACTGTTGTAGGCAGTTAGACAGACATGAGCAAAGCAAGGTATTGAAGGTCACCAGGACCGAAAGCCTTGGGTGCCCAGCAAAGGACAATAGTTAGCAATATTGTATTTTACACTTAAAAATTTAAGGGGATAGATCTCATGTTAAGGATTCTCATGCTAACAGGTAAAATAAGATAAATACCCTAAGAAATGTATGTTATTCATAACAATTAAAAAAAGCAAGTTACATATGAACTGGAGTGAGCTACACCTTTTTGGTAAGTATGTTATTCTTTCACATCAGTGAGGTTCTTATGGGGCAAAGTTAGCATATAATTTTATGCATGCAACCAGAAAAGTTCTCCAATAATCTTGTTGAAGGGCAAACAGCCTAGGTGGGAATGGCTCGAAGCCATAAATTGTATTTTGGTAACAAAGGAGGGATTATTTTCATCAGAAAATAAAAAGATGGAAGCTGTTGCAAGGTTGCCTCAGAAATCTTTCTCTATGTCACCCCAAAGGAAGCTTATCCTTAGAGAGAACGGCAATTCTTTTGATGGATTACAAGTGAAAGGATTCTCCTTAAAGATGTTAGAGACTTCCCAAGTCCCACAAACAATTAGCTGCAATCATGTAATCAGTCATCTCCAAATGTTATCCCACCTAGGCTCATAAGCTTCTACTTAATGATTTTGTCAGAAAACTCTCCTGGAGGGAATTTCTGCCTGAAGAAAGTCAGGGGAGGGGGGATAGACAAACTTACTCCAAGAATCTTCCTAGTTAAGGGACTGAAATAACAAGCAAGAGACAATTAGCCCATATAATCAGCACTTCGAAAATTTGTTGCCCTATTGAAGGTTTTAAAATTCCCCTTTTTAAGATGATTAACATCAGACTGTCACATTTACTTTTCAAAGGGCTATAAACAGAAAGTTGAATTATATTATTTTAAAAATCATTTGTTAGTTTGTAAACTGAGGTTCATAATTATCTCCCACTGGATAATTAATTGTTGCTCTTCCACATAAAAATCAGAAAAAGAAAGGAAGTTTTTAATCTTTACATTTTTAACCACAATTTTTCTAACTTTTTTTTTTTTTTTTTTACAACCTCAGGGCTACAAAAAGAAATGGAGCAAAGACCAAGTTGCAATTCTGATTGATTGACAACAGGCTCTAGTTTATGTTCAGAATGTGCACAAGGAAATTTGGAAGAATCTGCCTCACAATCAAATAAAAATAAGCTGCCTCCCTGCTTTCATTAACTGTAATAGCATTTATTACAGTGTCATTTCTATATCTCAGATGAAACTTTTATCTCAGAATAGATGTCCTCATCTCTTTCTGAGACCTGCTTCATAGTAAAACAGCTGCCAACACTCATAAAAAAAAAAACTCTTTAAAGCTCGGAGGCTATATTTAGTACACAAAGCTTTTGTTGAATACATTACCATATTCTTCACTAGCACTTGGTTCCAACATACAAGGTGAACATAAAGAGCTACATTTTGCGAGAGAGAGAAAGAGAAAGAGAGAGAGAGAGAGAGAGAGAGAGAGAGAGCTCAACTGCTCACATAATCCATGATAGTACTGTCAAACCCAAGAGAAATCCAAAAATGACAATGCCAGGAACAGTGGGACCTTTCAGCCATCTACTGCAATCTCTCCACCAAGCAGGCTGAGGCTAAGAGACATAATGTGTGGCTACCTAGTGCTTCAAACACAGCTAGTGTGTCTGAGGACATACTATTGGGTAGCACGGAGGCCCTTCCTATACCCTTCTCGTCAAAACTGGGTTTAAAGGCATGGCTAGTGGGTTAAAACTCCAAAGAATTCAAAAGACAAGTCAGTCACAATTAATGAAATCCCCAAAGCTTTCTGAAATCAACCACTACCAGGACAGACCTTCCAGGGGAAAGTGATCAGTAAAACAAAGACCTACAAAGACCAACAATACTTGTGAGGACTTACATGCTTCCTCAGGGACTGAAAGGATGAGGAAGAGTGGGAGTGGCAGAAGAGAACATTCTGACCTCTCAGCAGGCAAGAATTCTGCCTGAATAGAAAAGGTGCAAAGGAAAGCTTATCCAGATGCAATTAATGATTAACTAAAGGGGGTTAAATAAAGATGGCGGGGCAGGAGGGACCAAGAAGATCATCTTGCCCATCTCCTTTCCCCATGGTACACAAAATCGATAGGAGAGGATAAGTGAACAGCAGACACTAATCAAGGATATTGGATTTTTATTGCTATGTTAGCAAGTTGGAGGATGACCTTGGGAAGCACACTTTGGCTATCTCACTTGCTTCCTCTATTTAAAGAAATGATAATGAGAGTTGGTTTCAGGTGCTTTGGGAAGCCTAAGATG
Organism: Murina feae; assembly: GCA_004026665.1. Lineage (NCBI taxonomy): Eukaryota > Metazoa > Chordata > Mammalia > Chiroptera > Vespertilionidae > Murina > Murina feae. The sequence goes on from PVJC01051931.1 coordinate 5,689, forward strand.
AAAGTGTAAGATATAATCATCACTTGCTCCTTTTTTTCCTTTTCTATCAGGCCATACTTCTCTCTCTAGTTAATAAGACCAATCACTTCAAACCAGAGTCTAGTTTCCTGTTATAGAATCATTCTTTGAAAACATTCAGGCTTAACACTTACTTTAGCTTCTTTGAAAATATAACAATTGGAGCTAAAATTAGTGTTGTTCCTGTACTCAATAAAAAAGACTGAAATATTTAATAAAGGAACATGAGAGCAAGTCCATAGAAGCTGAAGAAGTGAATGTGAGTAAATGTTGAATTAAGAATACTATGGTCAGGCCAGAGTGGCTCGGTGGTTGAGCATTAACCTAGGAGGTCACAGTTCAATTTCTGGTCAGGGCATATGCCCTTGCTGTGGGCTCAATCCCCAGTATGGAGCATGCAGGAGGCAGCAGATGGATGATTCTCTCTCATCATTGATGTTTCTATCTCTCCCTCTCCTTTCCTCTCTGAAATCAATAAAAATGTTTTTAAAAATGCTACTATGAACTGCCAAAGGGTCTTGGGTTCAATTCCCAACCAAGGGCATGTACCTCAGTTGCAGGTTCTATCCCTGGTTCCAAGACAGGGCATATGTGGGAGGCAACCAATTGATGTGTCTCTCTCACATCAACGTTTTTCTCTCTCCTCCTCACCCCCTTTCATTCTCTCAAAAAAAAAATCGATGGAAAAATCTGTGGGTGAGAATTAACAACAACAAAGAATACTATGAACTATTCTTTTTAAATATATTTTTATATGATTGGCTGCCTCCTTCACGCCCCTAAATGGGGTTCGAGCCCACAACCTGGGCAAGTGCCCTTGACTGGTATTAAATCCAGGACTCTTCAGTCCACAGGCCAATGCTTTATCTACTCAGCCAAACCATTTATGGCGGAACTATTCCTTTTTGAAGTACAAATGATTGTGACTCTGTAGGTATAACTGCACACCACATTTCTTTTGAAAATATGCTTATCTTCTAACTTCAGTTTACCACATACTAAACCTGACAAGCTCAGGGAAGGTCTTTGTTGGTGGTCTTACAAACTTAAAGTAACCACATACGATGATCTAAAATTAAAGCTTCCTAACTAAAAGTGAGTCATGGAGGGTAATTAGGTACTAGGCCAATATCTTCCTTGACAAAGGTCAATCTTTACCTTAAATGAGCCTGTCTGTTGTCTTTTTGCATCTTTACAATATAGAGATAACTTCCCCTTTTTTGGACCCCTCAGGGCACAACAACCACACCAGAGCAGAGACCATAAATCCCCTCATGTTTATGGTTATTGAGTTAATTGTTGACTTTTTTTTAAATTTTGTTTTATTGCTTAAAGTATTACAATGCGTGTTAGATAGGTCTCAATTTTTCCCCTTGACCTTCCCCCCTCTTCCCCTACCCCCCCCCCAGTGTCTTGTGTCCATTGATTATGCTCATATGCATGCATACAAGTCTTTCAGTTGATCTCTTAACTCCCCCCTCAACCCTCCTCAGCCTTCCAGCTGTAGGTTTACAGCCTGTTCAATGCTGTTCTGCCTCTGTATCTGTTTATGTTTATCAATTTATAATGGTCTTTATTATCCTTAAATAAGTGAGGTCATGTATTTTTCTTTCATTGACTGGCTTATTTCACTTAGCATGATGTTCTTCAGTTCCATCCATGCTATTGCAAATGGTAAGAATTCTTTCTTTTTTACAGCAGCATAGTATTCCATTGTGTAGATGTACCACAGCTTTCTAATCCATTCATCTGCTGATGGGCACTTAGGCTGATTCCAAATCTTAGCTATGGTGAATTGTGCTGCTATGAACAAAGGGATGCATATATCCCTTCTGATTGGTGTTTCTGTTTTCTTGGGATATATTCCCAGAAGTGGGATCACAGGGTCAAATGGGAAATCCACTTTTAATTTTTTGAGGAAACTCCATACTGTCTTCCATAGTGGCTGCACCAGTCTGCATTCCCACCAGCAGTGCACGAGGGTTCCTTTTTCTCCGCATCCTCGCCCGCACTTGTCGTTTGTTGATTTGTTGATGATAGCCATTCTGACAGGTGTGAGATAATATCGCATTGTTGTTTTGATTTGCATCTCTCGTATAATTAGTGACTTTGAGCATGTTTTCAATGTCTTTCGGCCTTCTGTATGTCTTCTTTTGAAAAGTGTCTATTTAGGTCCGTTGCCCATTGTTTGATTGGGTTATTTATCTTCCTTTTGTTAAGTTGTGTGAGTTCCCTGTAAGTGTTGGATATTAAACCCTTATCGGTAATATCATGGCAAATAATTGTTGACTTTTAACTCTCTTGCACCCACTTATGTAAAAGATGTACATGTCTATCATTTTACTTTTTTATCCGTCCCAGAGGGTTCCTTGCTTTGTTTCTCCTGCCTCCCTAATCTATCACCAGTTGGTTTTATGTAACCCTCTTAGGCTTCCTCTTTTGCTTGTAATGTATAAAACTACCATTCTCTGGAGCATTTTGTCAATCCATTGAGATTTTGCTTCCTGGCAATTGTCATCGGTTTGGCTCAAATGTATGTATATAAAAGGCTAAGTGACTGTCCAACTGTTTGAAAGGCTGGCACCTATGATGTGCACTGACCTCCAGGGGGCAGACGCTCAATGCAGGAGCTGCTGAGCTCTGGTGACTTGGCAGCAGGGGTTCCTGGGTGCGTACCCTGGAACCAGGGAGGAGGGAGCCCGATTCCTCGCAGGGCCAGCACATGCTTCCACATTTAGCACTTTCACCTTCCGCCATAGGTTATGTTGCTCCCGGGGCACTGTCAACCCTGAATCTGGTTTACTGCACACTTGATTTGTGTTCCACACCATGTATGACAGCAACTCTACAGAGTGCTCTCTTGCACTCCAGGAACCCTCGGGGGATGTAGCAGAGCCAGTTCCAGCCCAATCCCTGCAGGTCAGGCTCAGGGACTCCACCTGCTGGAGGTAACCCTGCTTACTCCAGAGACACCCTCCCTGAGCTGTGCCAGGTGCAGCCCTCTGGGGAGGTACCATGGGAGGTTGGCTCCAGGGCATGTCTGGCTGGACACCACCCATCTTAACCAACTTCTTTACCACCTCCAACTCACCCCCCCAGCCCCCCTGCTGGCTTGCAACCAGGACTGCCTGCATTAGTCCCTGTACCAGAGCCAGTGCAGCAAGCCAGGAGACCCGAGCATGAGTTTTCTTTTTCTTTTTTTCCCCCCATTCACTCCCCAGATGGCCTACAAGTGGCACTTCCCCGGGAATTCTAATTAATTTTCTTTCAATGTGCACAAATCCATGCACTGGGCCGCTGGTAAACTCATAAAAATTCGCTACAGGTTTGAACATTTCTTAGGTTGACACTAAAAAAAATTATCTTTGAAATGCATACTGCTGCAATATAGTTTGTATCTTACTTTCTTGTCCAACTTTTCCCCACTTATTTATTTACTTTTTATTTCATCTGTTTAGGAAACTAGATAGTGCTTGCTATACAGCACTATTCTAAGCACTTTACAACTCTTAACTCATTTAACCAGCAACATTAGGAGGTGAGTAACTTTATTCCCTCCAATTTACAGAGGAGGAAACTGATACCAAAGGAAGTTGAGAACCTTGTCCAAGACATGGAGTTCCTCATAGACCCAACCAGTCTGGGTCTCATAACCATTAAGCTGTGCTGCCTCAGTTAGATATATACTTAGGTCAAATTGAAAAAAAAAACACACCCAAAAACTGTAAAATTGACTGGCTTGAAAAATTTTTTAGTAGGCCATACTTTTTTTCCTCAGTGCTGCTTTCTCACACCCGCTGTCCCCACTCACACTTCATTTCCGAGGACTCTAAATGGGCAACATACTATAATCTCATATATACAAATCGTTTGTCACAAAAAGAGCTAACCCAGCACTTGAACAATGGCCATATTTGGAGAGCATATTGGTTCAGAAATGTAAAGGACAGAAATGAGAGAAGGCAAGGTAAAAGAAAAGGAAGATGTGGAAGGGACAAATGAGAGAGGAGAAAGCACAGGGGAAGGAATGAAGAAATGCAGGAAAGAAGGAATACCTGTCAGCGTTGCAAAGCCTTGGAAAATGTTCATTTCTCACAATATAAATATAGTAAGTGCTAATTATTTAGAGTCAGTGACTTGAGTGTTAAAGAACAGGTTGGACTTCAAATAAATATACCTTGTTCTGCCAAAAAGAAACCGTCTTGAATAGGCCATTGAGACAATGAATAATCTTTTGTTAATTTTATTCACAAGGTCAAGGACAACCTGCAGAACTAAGAATAAGGCTCCCACGGGAGTCTAAATGGGACCAGCCTACAACTGAGATCAGGACAGCTGCAAACATAACCTCCCATTGCTGAGTAAGTGCAATGGGAAAAGTGTAGAGCATGTGTCCAAACGACTCTCAATACCTGGGACATTTTAAAATAACTGCTCCACTCTGATTTGATTGTGTCTACCTAAATATCTATATATTTTAATTGCAAGCGATAGGACTTTAATTTCATTTGTTGACATATATGCTTACTTCCTTTATACAAACATTTATTTTTCCAGTTTTAATGAGATGTAATTGACACACATTAACATATAACTTTTTGTATGGCATAATGTTTGATGTACACGTTTATGAAATAATTACTTCAATAAATTTAGTTGGTGTCTATCATCTCATCTATATTTATAAAAGCCTAGGTGACTGTTATGACAGAACAACTGGAATGACTGGTTGACCAGTCGCTATGACTTGCACTGACCATCAGAGAGCAGATGCTCAAGGCAGGAGCTGCCTCCTGGTGGTCAATGTGCTCCCACAGCCAACCCCCACCCCGGCCCCCATAGGCCTTGATCATCAGCCAGGCCAAGGGACCCCACCTGTGCACAAATTCATGCACCAGGCCTCTAGTATAGATATAATAAAAAAGAAAAAGAAAGAAAAGAAATGAAAAACATTTGTTTTCTTGTGGAAAATTAGGATTTACTCTCTCAGCGATTTTTAAACATACCATATAGCAGTGTTAACTATAGTCATCATGTATTATTACATACCTAAGACTTGTTTACCTTATAAATGGAACTGTGTACCTTTTAACCACCTTCCTCAAGTTTTCCTCCTGTGACACCTCCCCAGACCCTGAGCTGGTAACCATAGGTCTTGTCTTTTTTCTGTTAACCCTCACCAGAGGATATTTTTTCTCATTGATTTTTAGAGAGAATGGAAGGGAGGGGAAGAGAGAGAGAGGGAGAGGGAGAGGCAGGGAGGGAGGGAGGGAGGGAGGGAGGGAGGGAGGGAGAGAGAGAGAGAGAGAGAGAGAGAGAGGAATATCAATGTGAGAGAGACACATCTATTGGTAGTCTCCCACACATGCCCAACCAGGGCTGGGGATAAAACCTGCAACTGAAATATGTGCTGTTGACTGGGAATTGAACCCAGGACCCTTCAGTACATAAGCCAATGCTCTATGCACTGAGCAAAACTGGCTAGGGCAAGTCTCATCCTTTTTCTATGACATTCTTGATTGTTTGGTTGATTCTTATTTGTTCACTCCTCTTTTTTTTTTT
>PVJC01051932.1:0-11377 GCA_004026665.1 Murina feae
GTTTTCTCAAGAAGTTCTCTGCCTTGGTTGCTAAGATCCATGAAGCTCACTCACTAGCTTTTGTCTTGAACTCTTTTGAGGAGCAGTGTAGGATGTTAGCTCTACATTCAGGGATATGTCTGTAGTCTCCCATTGAGATTCCATAAGACATTCCTGCTTCACGAGCCCTCTAATATTCCTTAACTCTGATCTGTCAGAAGTAAATTCCACTTAAATATATTATAAATACACTCTTTGCCCTTTCTGGACCTAAACAAATTAAATATAGGATTATGATAAAATACACACACAAAGGAATGTTTTCACCAAGTGCCACTGAGTGACAATTAAAAATATATTTTATATGTGTTAATACATATCATAGGATTTTTCTCAGCATAGTTATTATTGTAATAGGTCATTTTAAATAATTGATAAATGCCAGGTCCTTTAATACTTAGTTTCAAGACATTTTAAACAATGTTGTACTTATTATGGCAAAGGATAGGCGATTCAAAGATGACATAATAACTAAAAAATTTTCTATAGTCAGAATAATAGAGATAGCAAACTTTTGTGATTTTTCAAGTTATATTTTGGAATTTTATTTTTAAAAATATATTTTTATTGATTTCACAGAGGAAGCATGAGGGAGAAAGAAATAGAAACATCAATAATGAGAGAATCATTGATTGGCTGCCTCCTGCACACCCCACATTGGGGACTGTGCCTGCAGCCCCGGCATGTGCCTGGACTAGGAATAAAACCATGACTTCCTGGTTCATATGTAACCGTTGAGCCATGCTTGCAGGCCAGGATTTTGCTTTAAATATAAAATTTGTCATGTTGATTTTTCATATCTAAAATAATGTATGTCCCTTATATTTGTAATCAGTTATGTCTACAGAGCTCTTTTGAGAGAAATAATAGTATTGGTGAAGACCTTTTTTTAATTATAAATATAACTAGGGGCCCGGTGCACAAAAATTTGTGCACTCGGGGGGTGGGGGTCCCTCAGCCAGGCCTGTGCCCTCTTGCAGTCTGGGACACCTCGGGGGGGGGGGGGGTTGTCCACCTGCTGGCATGCCTGGCCAGCCTGGGTGAGGGGCTGAGGGCCATTTTCAGGCTTCCCACAGCCCCTTCAGGGTTCATGCACTGGGGGGTGGGAGGGCTGGTGAGTGCAGGCCTGGCCGTTTCCCACCAGAGGGCCCACGATCGCACACACCTGGTGGGCCCCCACCGCTGAGGGACACACGTGGCGCAGAGCTGGGTGGTGAGCCAAGGGCGGACGCTGGTGCAGGATCCCTCGGTGGGGCCCTGCTGCTGAGCAAACACACCCAGGGTAGAGGCAGGCAACAGACTGGCTTTGGATTCTCCGCACTGTGCAGCAGACACTCCCACACACCCTGTGGAGGCCCCCGGGGGGTGGAAGAAGGTAGCAGACCCTGGACGGGTGCTCCCGCACGCCCCCAAGGAGGCCCCTGGGGCAGAGCCAGACAGCGGACCCAGAATGGCTGCTCCTGCAAGCCCCGTGGAGGACCCGCTCTCCCCCATGCCTGGTGGAGGCCCCCGGGAGGCAGAGCCAGGCAGTGGACCTGGACGCCCCGAGGAGGCCCCAGGCCAGACCCCCTCCCACTGAGCTGACACACCTGGCACAGATATGCCAGCCACAGAGGCTCCCAGTGCAGAGCCGCCCTGCCAGCCTCCATCTTGGCTGGGTTAATTTGCATACAACTGCTCTGATTGGCTGATGGGTGTGGCTGTGAGCAGAGGCTCAGCCAGCCTACGCAGGCAGTTGCAACGAAGCCTCTGGTTTACTCTAGCTCCATAGCTGCCAGCCTCCATCTTGGCTGGGTTAATTTGCATACAGCCGCTCTGATTGGCTTGTGGGCATGGCCGTGAGCAGAGGCTCAGCCAGCCTAGGCAGGCAGTTACAACAGAAGCCTCTGGTTTGCTCCAGCTCCATGGCTGCTGGCCTCCATCTTGGCTGGGCTAATTTGCATACAGCTGCCCTGGTTGGCTGGTGGGCATGGCTTACATGTCCCGAGTAATGGTCAATTTGCATATTACTCTTTTATTATATTAGATATTTTGTTTTGGATTATATCTATTCAAACATATTTTAGTGTGATGAAGGTCTAGGGTGGAGCCTGGGGGCAGGCTAGAAGGAATCAATGGGGAAAAATGGGACATATGTAATACTTTCCACAACAAAGATTTTTAAGAAATACATATTTTGAACTAAATTGAGAAAAATGAACAGTGTCATAAGGCCAATAGAATATTAGTTCAGAAAACTTCCATGAATGATATTTAATAAAATTGTGTGTGTTCAGAGGAAAAAGCTATCACAGAAAATTTAACTAAAAGGCAGATGTTTTGCTTTAGGAGAAGAATTACAGAAAGCTTTTCTGGAAAATGTGTTGACTATTCTGAAAGTTATGGAAGAGTCAAATAAAGATTAAAAATTTTGTTGCTCTTTACAATGAATATGAAATTTATAGTATACAGGGCAGTTTAAAAGTCAGAATCCTTACTACCTAGAATTGCTTATAGGATGCTATATAAAAATAAAGTATAATTTTAAGAGCAATATTTTAAAAAATATGTTTATTGATTTTAGAAAGAGGACAAGAGAGGAGAGAAGAGAGAGGAAGGAGAGGAGAGGAGAGGAGAGGAGAGGAGAGGAGAGGAGAGGAAAGTTGCCTCCCATGTGTGCTCCAACTGGGGATCAAGCCTGCCATCACAGCAGCCAAGGCATTTCAATCTTAAAATTCTAGTCAACTTTCCCAACTTCCTGGATGAAAAAATTATTACAAATGATATAAAATAACCTCCAATCTGTACTTCAACATCCTTTCTAAATTCACCCTTGTTTGTATTTTTGCATTAAACTCAGTTCAGGTTGACTAATATTTTAAAATTTTTATATCAAATGCATATTTGTTATAAAATATATAAGATCAGTGTTTGAGTCTTAAATTGTGATGCTGGCTCTATCAATCTAACAAGCAGTATTGTTTTTCTTGGCGGCAAGGGAATGGCAAAAAGGAGTGAGAGGGAGGAGCCATCTTGAAGGTTTTAGGGCTCACAATAGCACTTGCCTTTGACAGAGACTCAAAGGTCAGCAGAGGAATGGGAAAGATTTACATTAGAGAAAAGGGAAGGCTTCATGTCTGTCCTGATTGAAGGCTGCAGGCATGAAGGGGGGCCAACTAGAAGCATGGCATTACATGTAGGTTAGCAAAGCATAGCTGACTTTTTCTGGTAGGCCTTACATTGGAAGTGGGTAAAGATTAGATAAGTTGCCAGTTATTGATTAAACTAGAGGCTGATGCACAAAATTCATGCAAGGGGCTCAGCCCTTGCAGCTGCAGTGGCTTGCCTAGGCCCTCACAGCCCCAGCTTTGTCTGTTAGATTGTCTGGAATGACATCTGGAAGGTCGTTCAGCTGTACAGTCTAATTAGCATATGAGGATTTTATTATTATAGATATGGCTATTTTGGGGTTGATTGCTACAGAAGTTGTAATTTGGCTTCCTGGACTATTTGGTGTGTCTGTGCTTTATTTTTATACTAGAAGCCTGATGCATAAAAATTCATGCAAGAGTAGGCCTTCCTTCCCCTGGCTGCCAGCACTGGCTTCCCTCCAGCACCCAGGACCCGGGCTTCCTTCCTCCATCCACCAGCAGGCACCCAGGACCTGGGTTGACTTCCCTCCAGCCCTGGCTTTATCAGGAAGGACATCTAGAATGACATCTGGAATGATATCCAGAAGATGTCTGGTCTAATTAGCATATTACCCTTTAATTATTATAGATATGGTCTGGGCTTTATCTGTATACTAAGGGCCTGGTGCACAAAAATTTGTGCACTCCAGGAGTGGGGGATGTCCTTCAGCCGGCCTGAGCCCTCTCACAGTCTAGGACCCCTCAGGGGATGTCTACCTGCTGGCGTGCCTGGTCAGCCTGGGTGAGGGGCTGATGACTGTTTGTAGGCTGGTCAAGCCCCCCAGTGGGGACTCTATGAGGGTGTGGCCAGCCTGGGTAAGGGACTGATGGCTGTTTTCAGGCTTCCCACAGTCCCTTCAGGGTTGGGGTCCCTACTGGGGTGCTTGGCCAGCCTGAGTGAGGGATTGAGGGCCGTTTTCAGGCTTTCAGGCTGCCCACAGCTCCCATTGATGCAACGTCCCTCAAGGCTGGCTGGAATCAGGTTTTAGGGGTTTATTTATCTTCTATAATTGAAACTTTGTTACCTTGAGCAGAGGCCTAGGCAGGTAAGGAAGCCTTCTGTTTGTTTTAGCTCCATGGCTTCTATAATTGAAACATTGTTACCGTGAGCACAGGCTCAGCCAGCCTAGGCAGGCAGTTGCAATGGAAGCCTGCTGTTTACTCTAGCTCTGTGGCTGCCGGCCTCCATCTTGGCTGGGTTAATTTGCATACAGCCGCTCTGATTGGCTGGGAGGTGTGGCTTGGCTGGTGGGCATGGCTTAGATGTCTCTGAGTGATGGTCAATTTGCATATTACTCTTTTATTAGATTAAACTAGGGGCCCGGTGCACAAAAATTTGTGCACTGGGGGGGCGGTTTCGCTCAGCCTGGCCTGTGCCCTCTTGCAGTCTGGGACACCTTGGGGGGGGGGGTTGTCCACCTGCTGGCATGCCTGGCCAGCCTGGGTGAGGAGTTGAGGGCCATTTTCAGGCTGCCCACAGCCCTTTCAGGGTTCCTGCAATGGGGGGTGGGAGGGCTGGTGAGTGCAGGTGTGGATGTTTCCCACTGGAGGGTCCACGATCCCACACGCCTGGTGGGCCCTCACTGCTGATGGGACACACCTGGCGCAGAGCTGGGTGGCGAGCCAGGGGCGGACTCTGGTGCAGGATCCCTCAGTGGGGCCCTGCTGCTGAGTGAACACACCCGGGGTAGAGCCTGGCAGTGGACTGGCTTCAGATGCTCTGCACTGTGCAGCAGACGCTCCCGCACGCCCTGTGGAGGCCCCTGAGGTGGAGCCGTGCAGAGGACCCAGGACAGGCACTCCTGGATGCCCCACGGAGGTCCCTGGGGCAGAGCCAGACAGCAGACCCAGAACAGCTGCTCCTGCACACCCTGCAGAGGCCCCCGTGCTCCCGAATGCCCCACAAAGGCCCCTGGCAGTGGACCCAGGAAGGGCACTCCTGGATGCCCCAAGGAGGCCCCGGGAGTCAGAGCCAGGCAGCGGACTTAGGACGGGCACTCCTGGACGACCCATGGAGGTCCCCGGCCAGACCCCCCACCCCCCACTGAGCTGACACACCTGACACAGCTATGCCGGCTGTGGAGGCTCCCAGTGCAGAGCCGCCCTGCCAGCTCCATCTTGGCTGGGTTAATTTGCATACAGCCTCTCTGATTGGCTGGTGGGTGTGGCTGTGACCAGAGGCTCAGCCAGCCTAGGCAGACAGTTGCAACAGAAGCCTCTGGTTTGCTTTAGCTCCATGGCTGCCGGCCTCCATCTTGGCTGGGCTAATTTGCATACAGCCTCTCTGGTTGGCTGGGAGCCATGGCTTGGCTGGTGGGCGTGGCTTAGGTGTCTCGGGTGACAGTCAATTTGCATATTACTCTTTTATTATATAGGATTCAGTCTCTCACTACAGACATGTATCTCTGATGTCCCATATGTACATGTAATTAGTTGCTGATTTCACACATGTGTTTACCAGAAATCTTCCATTGAAGAGCTGCACATGTAGAAATAGAAGAAAAAATCTGCACCAGCTGGCTAATTGACAGGTTCTACCATGTTAGTTGTATAATACTGCATTGACCAGCTGTAGAAGCCAACACCATGTGACTCTATAAATAAAAATAACTATATATAATAATTGTATTTGTTTTCAGAAGAAGAAATAAAGAACAATTATTTCTGAAGGCTAATTTTTTCTTGTAGTATTTCCATTTGCATTTTATATTCCAAAAAATGTACTTATCATGATGGGATTATTGTAATTGTGTCAACCTCTAAGTTTAGGTAATATTAATTACACATTCAATTATTCTATCTTTTTTTTCAAATTGCATGTTTTCCAATTTCATCTTATGCTTATTAAAAACTAGATGAATACCACACTAATTTATCTAAATTTCAATTTCCTGAATAATGGACTTTGGCTGTCATCAAAGCTAATGTATTCAGCTAAATTTATTAGACCCTCCAAATCTCCAATATTTATTTAGAGTTTCCTCCAAGGTTCTTTCTCTTGAGAAAATAAATTATGAATATGTCAAACATGCTAGTTCTAACATTTAACAAGTTAATAAATTGTCTTATAAAACTGCACTAAGCAAAAGAAATACAAAGCTAATCTTCTAATTCTGTTCTAACAGTAGTTTATAGAGGTCTGGAGTCAAAGTTTGTATTTCTCTCTGCAGGTTACAAAGCACAAAGGGCACTGCTATTCAAAGCTGACAATCTGTCTATATATCTTTAAAAGGAATCCTCATGGAAGAATCTGGAAGATGAGGTCAATGTTAGGGTTTCCTTCCAAATACCTTACATTATGAGTCTTCTTTTTACTTTTGTTACCAAAACACCCAATCAAAATACCTTTACAAAGGGCCTACTGTGTCTAAGGTTTACTAGGCTTTAATGAAGATAAGAAAATATCTAGCTGGCTTGGCTTAGGGGACAGAGCTCAGACTGAAGGGTCCTAGGTTTGATTCTGGTAAAGGGTATATACTTCGGTTGCAAGCTCACTGGATCATGGTCAGGGTGAGTGTGGGAGGCAACCAATTGGTGTGTTTCTCCCACATTGATGTTTTTTTCTCTTTTTGTCTCTCCTCTTCCTTTCCCCTCTCCCTAAAAGTCAATGGGAAAATATCCTCTCAAATAAAATACTACAACAGAATTACTGCCTGTAAAAATACAGACTAACAAAGACTATTTAAATAAAAAGAAAAGTTGCTGTGTATTAAAATATCAAATAAATAAATCATATTTATTGTCCAGTGTATGCAGGATCCTAATAAAAGTTATCAGAATGTTCCTCATTTTAAAACCTAAAACTGCTAAGAACAAAACTTTTCTCAAAACTAAAAAAATAAATTTAAGTAAGGAAGAAAATAATTTTGAAGACTAGTGGCTCTATGAGGAACAAACTGCTTTTATTTTATTTATTTTCCAAATCTTTTCTCCCTAAGACGCTTTAGAACGATTTTTTTTAATGAGATAGTGTCTTGCTCCAGTTTTAGCCCCTAATCATGTGATTGATTTCAAGCAAATATTTTATCTTCTAGGGGCCCAGGAAAATTTTATGGAGGGCTCACTCTGGGTTATACAATACGTGCTGATAGTGTTATATCAGAGTATGTGTTTCTGAATATTTTCTATGTACCATGTACTTACTATACACACATATTGTTTAACTTATTTAACACAGTAAACTTATGAAGTGGGTGCTGTAGTAGCCATTTGATAGATGTAGAAACTGAGGCATAGGTCATAGCATTAGTGAGTTACAGATTGGGGAAGTGTCCCCAAAACCCATTTTCTTACAACATGCTCTGTGACCTCTTTTTCTTCATATCTAAGATATGAAAGTAAGAATGTATGAGATTCAAAAACAAACAAGGGTTTCGTAATGGTGAGCTACAATGGAGCAGTTGGTTTCAAGGGCCTCAGAGTAAGGCCAGAGAACCAGCAGAATCAGCATCACCAAGGACCATCTTAGGAATGCAAATTACTGACTATATCTAAAACTCAGTGTGGGACCAGCAGTGCGTGCTTTAACAAGACCTCTAGGGAACGCCACTCCTACAGAGTTTAAAAGCACGGACCTCACCCAAATTGTCTTTGCTTGAATCATGTCTTAACTATGCAAATTAGGTAGGATATTTTATCTTTCCACATTTATCCTCCTTAAAGAGAGAATAAAATTATATTTGCCTCATAGACTAATTGTGAAGATTAGATATGGAGTTATACAATAAAATAGTGTGTGTGTGTGTGTGTGTGTGTGTGTGTGTGTATATATATATATATATATATATATATATATATATATATATATAGCCTGGTGCACAAAAATGAGGGTGGGGGTCCTTCAGCCCAGCCTGTGCCCTCTCACAGTCTGGGACCCCTCAGAAGATGTCCACCTTCTGACGTGCCTGGCCAGCCTGAATGAGGGGCTGATGGCTGTTTGCAGGCCTGCCAAGCCACCCAGTGGGGACCCTCACCCCATAGGGGTGTGGCCAGCCTGGGTGAGGGGCTGAGGGCCATTTTCAGGCTTCCCACAGTCCCTTCAGAGTTTGAGTTCCTACTGGGGTGCCTGGCTGGGATTTATTTAACTTCTATAATTGAAACTTTGTTGTCTTGGTCCCCACCCCCTTGAAGCCTGGGTGGCCCCTGGCAACCCAAGGTCTCAGCCTGGCGGGTATCTGCAGTTTGTTTATCTTCTATAATTGAAACTTTGTAGCCTTGAGTAGAGCTCAGAGCCTGCAGGGCCCTGGCTTCTTCCATTGCCCGGGGCAATTCCAGGTCTGTGGCTGCTGCCATCTTAGTTGAGTTAATTTGCATATTGACTCCTGATTGGTTGGTGGGTGTGGCTTGTGGGCATGGCTTGTGGGTGTAACAGAGTGAGGGTTAATTCACATATTACTCTTTTATTAGATTATATCTATATCTATCTATCTATCTATAAATGTTTAGTAGAATATATACAGTAAACTAAATGTTTCATAATCAGCCTATTATTATTAGAAATGAGTATCTGTGCTGTGGGAGGAAAAGTTTCCTCTGTCCTAGGTCATTAGGTGAAAACATTTGAAAGATCCTAGAAGATAAAATCTGTAACGTTTATTCCTGTTCTGTGACTTTTAGTAACAGCAACTTCTAGGCCATGCTTCTGCGTTCTTCTCACTAAACCTGTTTATTAGAGCCATTTAACTTATTTTCATGTCATACAAATAGGTTTAAAATTATTTTTCAGAATCTTTTGGAATACACTAAAAAATATGAACCAGACAACTCTGTAAAGTTTTTTATTTATTTTTGATTTTTGTTTGTTTCTTTGTTTACACTTTAATTTTTTTTTACTTCCTCCTAGTTCTGTTCTTCATCTAAAACTCAGATATGTCCTAACTACCCACGGAGTCTTGATACAAAATATTCCCTCAGACAACCATTTGCTCTGCACTGATCTATACTTTTGTTACCTTAAATCTTTAAAATTGAGATAGGTTGATAACTTTAAAGATTACTAAGCATGCTCATATTTTCCCCATTTTATTTGAAAAAAGATATTTATCTGCTAACACTCTCCTAGATATGGAGTTACCAAAGCTCAATGAACTCTAGAATCCATCACAGTCTGAGCTCCACTGGTAACTAATAAATTCACCTGACTATGAGGAAACACACAAGAATATCAGCCCTGGAAACAAAGAAAGAAGGAGCTGCTCCATCTCACAGAGTGGGAGCTATAACAATCTTCTAGATGAGGAATATTTGAAAGATGAATCAGAGCCTAGGGTGGAAAGCCTTCCAGTGGAGGAAACAAAAGTTTCAGAGGCATTGGCTCAGGGACCTTACTAATCTGGAGAACTGTGTCTAGCATAGCTGGAGAGAAGAAGCAGTGGAACAGAGAGTGGGAAGGAAGAAAGAGAAGGGATTATGGAAGGATGCCTTATCAACCTACCAGGCCTGTATGGTTGATTTTATCTTCATTTTGCAGAAGAGGAAAATGAGTGAGGCTTATTGAGCAAAAATGACAGAAAATGAACAACTGGACACAAATTCAAGACCAGGACACATTCCAACTCTTACTTTGCACTCTTTCAGCTGAATTATATGCCAGTTAGAATGTTCATAATGAAATATCATTTCCCTTATTTATATACACAGTTTAGATATTCTGGTCTGACATTTACCGAAAGAATATTTTTGACAGAGCTTTTTTTTTTTTTTTTTTACAAATGACCCAATTTCTTACTTACTTAGAAATAAGTGTTTTCCTGAATATATCCAATGCTTTAGGCAACTGGAAATAAAAAGAGAAGGAAGAATGGTAAAAATTAATGCTGCTTGATTGCCTACTGTGAACCAGGGACTATGCTAGATATTATATATAGTATGTTATTTGAGTACTCACAACAGTTAATTTAAGTTATATATTATTAACTTCTTACAAATGAAGACTCTGAGATTGAGATATAAAAAATTTGTTCAAGGTCATGCAGCCAGTTAAGTGGAAACTAAAGCTAGAATCTGGGTCGGCTTGACCCAGGACAAAATCATCTCAAAATCAACTCTGTTCCTCATGAATGTGTTTACTGATAAGCTCAAAACAAAACCACTAGGTAATCTAAAAAAAATGGATTGAGAAAAGGTTTTAGAATAATATCTTTAAGAAAGGACATACTCCTGCAAATAAATTATCAGTGCATTTTAAACCTAATCACATAAATAATCTTGCATTTTATATAGCTTTTGAATTTCAAATTTATAAAAAGAATAATGAGGTCAGGGGAACATGAATGACAATAGATCATGAGGCAGCATGAAGAAACAGTGAGTGAAAAAGGGGTAGAAAAGGGATTTTTTAAGGGCTCCATTTGTTAACTCATTTATATTTCTTTTGTGAAGGTACTCAATACCCGTTATTCCATATTTGCTAAAAGAATCAGTTTTCTGTATGATCAGATTTTGGCCAAGCTAAGTTTTAGAACACAGTGATACTTCATCAGAGGAGGCTATTCAAGCTCTAGGCTGGAATCTGTTAGTGTCTGAGAGACTACTCACCATTCAAGGAAGAGCGGCTCCAATCTGTTTGAGGCCAGTCCAGGCTTTTCCACAAATCTTGATTACTCAAGGCACTCCTTCAGTTCCTGGCTCCCTTTCTCAGGATCCTGATCTTCCAGGAATATCTTTGAATGATAAGTATTCATTATTAAGATGTGGAAAGTAAGTTATAAAAACAAAACAAAACAACAACAAAAATAAAACAAGTTACACATCCAGAGCACTCATGAGTATTATATAAAACTAGGGGCCTGGTGCACAAAAATTTGTGCACTCGGGGTGGAGGAAGTCCCTCAGCCCGGCCTGTGCCCTCTCACAGTCTGGGACCCCCTCAGTGGATGTCCTATGATGGCCCCAGTCTGCCAGGTGCCTTTTGTGTGTGTGTGTGTGTGTGTGTGTGTGTGTCACCACTGGGGACCTGCCCCCAGCCACATCTGAGGCTCGGAGCAGTCCTCCTGTGTGTGTCTACCTGCCGGGGGCCTTCTTCCAGGCACACCGTCAAGGCTTGGAGCAGGCACCCCCTCTATGTTGATTTCTCAGACTCTTGCCCTCCCCTGCATGTTGTTCTCTTTTTTGAGCTGTGACCAGGGCTGGGTACTGCCTGCCTCCCAAGCTTGCCTACTGCCCATCTT
>PVJC01051933.1:0-11332 GCA_004026665.1 Murina feae
CAAGATCACTAATCATCAGGAAAATTCAAATCAAAACTACAATGAGATATCACCTCATACCTTTCAAGATGGCTGTGATAAAAAATATGAGATATATGCTGACAAGAATGTGGAAAAAAGGGAACTCTTGTGCACTGTTGATGGGAATGTCAATTGATACAGCCACTGGGGAAAACAGTATTGAGTTTCCTCAAAATAATAAAAATACCATATGATCCAACAATCACACTTCTAGGTATATATCCAAAGGAAATAAAATTTTGTTATCAGAGAGATGTTTTTGGTACCCTCATGTACATTACAGTGTTATGCACAATAGTCAAGACACAAAAACAACCTAAATGTCCATAAGTGGCTGAATAAAGAAAATATGGTTTATATATAGACAATGGAATATTATTCAATCACACACACACAAAAAGAGGAAAACCCTGCCCTTTGCAACAGTGTGGATAAACTTAGAGGACATTAAGCTAAGTAAAGTAAGTCAAACAGAGAAGGAAAAATACCATCTGATCTCACTCAATCTAAAAAGTTAAACTCATATAAACAGAGATTAGATAGATGGTTCTCAGTGGCCAGAAGGTTGGGAAGTGGGGGGATATGGATAACGATGTTCAAAGGGTACAAACTCCCAGCTGTAAGATGAAAAAGTTCTGGGGATGTGATATATATATAATGGTGACTATAGTTAATAATGCTCTATTATATACTTGGAAGTTGTTAAGAGGATAAATATTAAAAGTTCTCACCACACAAAAAAATTATAACTATATGAGGTGCTGGATTTGATAACAAACATCACTGGTCATCATCGTACAACAGATAAGTATAGCAACTAACGCACTGTATACCTTAAACTTACACAATATTGTATGTCAATTATATCTCAATAAGGTTAGAAAAATAAAAAAGGAGGCTCTTTCATATATAATAGGGGAGAAATAATTATTTGGGCATCTGTCATAGTCCTCAGACCAGACCATTTGGCACAGAGGTCTGAGGTATGATAGCTTTATCACAGATGTAGAACTCGCCAGTTCACCCATGAAAGTCAGTGGATCTGACTGCACAGAAAAGCAGAGGACAGCCACATCAGGGCTAATCTACTATAGACATTTGGAAGATATATTAATCCAGCCCCTTGATGATAAAGAAGGAAGCAGCAGCTGGAAGATTACCAAAAGCAAACAGCTTTCCTTCTCTCTGCAGGCATATATATGCAAAATAAATCATTCCTGAGATAGTGATTAATGTTTTATATTCTCCTACTTCTCCTTCCAATAAAATTAAATTAACGTACATCTACTTACTTATGAGACTGACTTCTTACTGCCTTCTCAAAGGCTAGTTTACTATTTATGAATGTGGTTAGCTGCTGTGCTTTTTATATCTTTTTAATGGTCTTGATAATGGTCAATACATTAGAAGTTACTGTGTTTTTTCCATTTAATGGGCTTTTTCTTAGCTTCCCCTGGGTTGGGGTGAGTGGTGATCTGACAAACAGACCCACTCTGCTCTCTTCCACTGTCTGGTAGGGGTGTAGTCCCTGCTGCTTATGGCACAGAAGCCCCTGTGAACAATGCTGCTCATCAGTGGACATGTTGATCTGGAGTGACACTTTGATGAGATCTAGTGTAGAGCATAGTTGGCTACTCTGCCTCATACCTTTCTGTAGCTTCAAACACTATAACATCACCTACTTGATATTGGTATTAAATCAGAATCACTTTCATTGACTATTTAACCAAGATTGGACCCTGTTTTCATGAAATGGTGATGTGTAGATGTCCTCAATGTTAATAAGTTGTCACTGAGCTTTATTTTGAAGAGTTTGAGGCGCTAATGTAAAAAATGTGGGAGTCAAACAAAGTCCCAGGTCTCCCCCTTATTATCTGAGTGATCTGGTCAAGATCTTTAATCTCTAAATCTCAGTTTCCACATCTGTAAAATAATTACTTGTCTGCCTCATAGTGTGATTTTGGGGATGAACATTTATACAGTTAAAACACATTATACATGATAAACAATTAACAAGTGGTAGCCATGATTAAATATTTTTCATTTTACAACTACTAATAGATCAATAAATTGATGAATTCTATAGAACTAATTGTATAATAACTAATAAGTTGATAAACTAGTAAAACTCTATAACTGATTTATTATATTTTAAATATGATATATAAATGTATTGTATATTTCCTTAATAATCACCTAACTCAGATGAAAAATAGTTAAGATTTCATTTTCTTGAAGGTGCTTTCAGAAGATTGCTGGTAACTGGTATAATGTAACAGAGAATAGAAATAATTTATAACAGAAAGTAATCCACAGATATGTCTAGGTGTTATCAATACGTGAATCCCAAATGCAAAGTTTTATAAAAACTAGCCATAGCCTTGACTATTATGGTGGCAATACAGGTAGAGCCATTGTAAACAGGTGATCAAACTTCTAGTTCTAGAATATGGGTTTGTTTCTGTATCATCTTAAGACAAACTTTAATATTTTCAGATGCCAGATTTAAGTAATACCAACTTTTACAGGTTTTCTAATTTTTAATCTTTCTAAAATGTTGAGATTTACATATAATATTATAAGTAAATAATATATAGATATAATTATCATATGTAATATAATTTTAATGAGAGACCTGTTGCACAAATTTCATGCACTGAGGGGAGGTTGTCCCTCAGCTCACCCTGCACCCTCTCCAATCTGGGACCCTTCGAGGGACGTCTGAGTGCAAGTTTAGTCTCAATCCCTGTGGCATCGGGTCTAAACTGGCAGTCAGACATCCCTCTCACAATCCAGGATCCTGACTCCCAACTGCTCACCTGCCGGCCTGCCTGCCTGATTGCCCCTAACCGCTTCTGCCTGCCACCCTGATCGTCCCTTAACCACTCCTCTGTTGGCCTGATCAATGTCTAATTACTCCCCTGCTGGCCCAATCACTCCCAACTGCCCTCCACTTTCAGCCCAGTCACCCCCAACTGCCCTCCCTCCCCTGCATATCCAGTTGCCCCCAACTGTCCTCCCCTGCTGGCCTGGTCACCCACAACTGCCCTGCCCTGTTGGCCATCTTGTGGTGGCCATTTTGTGATGACATGGGTGTGGCCATCTTGTGACAACATGGGTGTGGCCATCTTGTGCAAGGGCATGATGATCAATTTGCATATTACCTCTTTATTGTATGGAACTAGGGGCCCAGTGCACAAAATTTGTGCACCGGGAGGGGTTCCTCAGCTCAGCCTGCCTCCTCTCACATATTGGGAGGCCTAAGGGAGTGTCCTACTGACTGCTTAGGCCCACTCCCTGCTCATCTTGGGGAGCAGGCCTAAGCCACAGTCTGGCCTCTCTTTGTGGGAGGCGACCAGGCTAAACAGGGGAAGCCACCAGCCCCATCACCCCGCTGCTAAAGCCACTTCTAGTCACCGCAGCCACCAAGGTGTTTTCATCAACATGGACTCCAGTCCCTTCACCATGAAGAAATGACAACTTTCTTTAGGCATTTTCAAGATGTGTCTTTCATAGGATATGACATTTCTTTCTTTCTTTTTTTTTTTTTTATCCTCACCTAAGGAAATGTTTCTATTGATTTTTAGAGAATGTGGAAGAGAAGGGAAAAACAGAGAGAAACATCAAAGTGAGAGGAACACTTTGATTGGTTGCCTCCTACATATTCCCTGACCTGGCTCCCAGCCAGGGAGGAGCCCACAACCTAGGTACATGCCCTTGGTCAGAATTGAACCCAGACCCTGCAGTCAGCAGGCTGAGGCATTATGCACTGAGCCAAACAGACTAGGGCAGGATATGCCATTTCTTAGCCCTATAGCAGTGGACCTTCATTTTTTTTTCCTCCAGGAGTGTGGTGGAAAACCCTTAGATTGCCTTTATGGATTCTTATTACCCAAGTTACTAAGAATATTACCAGTGGCATACAGGGGAGCTTAGCCAATGAGCAGTAAGAAAAGGTGTTTTCTCTGTAGTTCACTCTTATCACCGGCTTCACCCCTGCCCAAGCCTATAACCTCTGGCCAAGGCCGTAGGCCTGGACAGGGGACCCTCAGACCCCTGCTTTGTCAGCTTCACCAGTGCTCAGACCCCTGTGATCGCAGGCTCTGCCCCTGCCCCTTTGATTGCTGGCTCTGCAAAGCCCAGGCCCCTGCGATCTCTAGCCTTGCCCCTTCCCAGGCCTGAGGCCTCTGGCCCAGGCCTTATGCCTGGATAGGGCACCCTCATACCCCTTCGATCACCTGCTCCGCCCTGGTCCCCTCTGATCACCAGCTTCACCCTTGCCCATGCCTGAGGTCTCTGGCGAAGGTTTCTGGTCTGGGCAGGGGACCTCCAACCCCCTCTGATCACCTGGTCTGCCCCTCTGCCCCCACCTCTCCAGCCACCTGCTTGGCAAACAGGCCTGACCACTTCAGTGGCGGGGCTGAGGCTGACTGGGTGCCGTAATCTTGTGGCTATGGGGACGTCCATCTTGTGGCCATGGGGGTGGCCATCTTTGTCACAGAGTGACATCTAATTTGAATATTACTATTTTATTAGGTAGGATAATTGGTGCTGATCAGAACATATGACAGACATTGTCAATCTAATAAACATGTCCTGTGCAATTTCCATGAATATATTTTTCAAAATTATGAAAAATCGTACAAAAAGCTAAATCAGTCAGTAGGTTATTATTCTAATTCCCTCTGCCAGCATATTATCAGGACTTCCTGAGCAGAAGTCTTCTGTATCCTTCTTGAAAAGTTTTCTTTTATTGGGATATCTTTCCTCTGACTTATGCAGCAACTTAAGCAGTTAAAAATGTCAGACTATGGACCTGAATTTTAAGAATGACAGCTTAGTAATAAGATGGTACTGGGATGATGTTCAGGAAGAGTGACAGTTCTGTTTTAAGGGTGAAATTCCTTCTGAATCAATTTTTATCCCAGGAAGAGTAAAAGCCTCACCAAACCAAAATTACACATCTTTGTCGACAAATGGGAGCCACTCAAAGTCAGATCCTGGGCATTTTCAGAAATGGAGAACTTGGGGAAAGCACAATTGCATAGTTAGACAATAGTGGCAGGAAAGAACAAAGTGGGCTTTCTTGATGATTCTATTATTTGATAAGTTTCATAAAAAAGTTTCTCTCTATCTCAGTAATATATTTAAATTGCTATTAAATATGATCAGTATGTCAGCATAGGAGCTAAGATGTATGTTCTCATATCTCAGATCTAATTGACATCGTATAGTTGTTTACTCACAGTAAGACAGTGAAGCGAGAAATGATGATTAGGGGGCTGATATGAAACATAAACAGCTGGGCAGACAGGGAACAAAGTTTGAGGACAGCATAGTCTGATATGCAAGGCATGGAGGCCAAGAGATCGTGAAATCTTAAGCACAATTGGGGTAATTTATAAGTAGTAAATTTCCAAGGAATCTGAAATATGCCAACAGGTGGTGAAAAACAGTGGTGAGAGAATCTAAGGGATAGTGATGTTATAAAACCCAGATTGCCAAAAGGCATCAGGGAGGGCTGCTCAATGTTAGGAGCTGGCTTCCATCCCCAGGAAGAAAGTAAGTTCCAGGTTGTGGAAAGCAGTATGGAGTTACCTCAAAATATAAAAAAATAAGATTATCCTATGACCCAGTGATTTAACTTCTGGGAATGTACCTGAAGAAACCTGAAACAATTATTTGAAATAAGATATGCATCCTTATACTTATTGCAGTATTATTTATAATAAAATATTTGGAAGTAGCTCTAGTGGCCATCAGTAGATCAGTGGATAAAAATGTTTTGGTGTACTTAGACAATAAAATACTATTCAGCTGTAAAAAAAAAAAAAGAGAAAATCATACATGTGTTTATTATGGAACCAGAATATAACCTATCTGGGGAAGTAGGCATGGAAAAGATTGAGCAATCTGTGGCAAATGAGGCAAATAATAGCTCTGAAATGCCAAAGTCCTGTGTGTGGTGAGATCAGTGAGTTCACCTGTGGAAAATATGGGGCAAGCGGAGAAAGGGGTATTGAGATCTGAGTCAATGTAGGTGTTGCAACAACTACATAGAGACACTGCACGCAGGTGCAATGAGGAACATGCTACATCATCTGAGAATACTGGAAGGAACAGTGTCTTCACATAAATTGGGAGGAAAACACCCAAAGGAAGTTGAGTCCTGAAAGAAATAAACCTTCAGAACTTCTGTGGTTCTTAAAATAAGTCAAGGCAGACCTCTGAGAAAAGTATGTGGATATGGTATGAATATTCTCAGAAGTTTCCTTAAAAACTGTGGCATGCAGACCTTGTCCCTTTTCTTTTAGGAGCATCTTATTAACCCTCCAAAGCCTGCTTCTTGGGACACCCAGGCTATCACCTCCCCATTTTACAGTGAACTTGAAGCTTTACCATGTTCCCAGGGTCTCCTTGGTAGATTGTGTGTGTATGTGTGTGTGTGTGTGTGTGTGTGTGTGTAGTGCAAAGCTGGAGAGAAACAGAGGAAGTCTGGGTGAATTGAATGCTGCCATTACATATAGCATTTTATCTTCCATAATTTTTGGTAATGCACTAATCCATTTATAAAAGCAAGCTTGTGTATTGATGGCTGTATGTCAATATTAATGATCACAGTAACAAAACCATGCCTGAGGGTGGAGACTGAGAGACTGCAATGAAATCAAAGTGGGCACCACACAGAAACATTTCGGAAGGAAGAGAACTGTATTGTATTTTAATGGAGTGCTTGTTTGCCACTTCTAATTAAAGCACTGAGAGAAAAAAAGGGGGTGACAATATTTTTTCCAAATTTCTGAGCTTTCATAAACAATAGGACCATGATAATCACTTGAGAAGGTAAAAATACATTCAAAATTTAATGGTTTTTTTCTCACTGCAATGTGGTTTTTTGTCCAATGTGTTTTAACCTTATCTGCACTGATATTTATTATTGTTATTATATGTCCTTCCTTACAAATACAAAGATTATGATTTTTATCATTATTATTGTTATTTACCATCAAAAAATTATTCAACTTCATCTGCTTATATAGGCCACTCTGTCTTTAGAACATACAGTGTGTCACCAAAAAAGTATTTTTTTAAAATAACTGATTTGTATAATATAACAAAGAGTAAAGTTTAGAAAAGGAAGAGCTCGTTTATTTTAAGGTGAAATGTGAAAGGGGATGAGAAAAATAATAAATGAAGTGGTAATGTACAGGAACTTGCTATGTTTTTTTAATTTAAAGTAAGTAAATATGCATTTAGTCATAGAGTAATAAGAAATAAGAAGAAGATATTAGAAGAGAAAGTGAAGCTAATACTATACATTTCTCTTAAAGAAATTAAAGAAAGTTTAAAATTAAGACTAAAAATCTATCCAATGGAACTATATAACATACCATATCAGGATCCCTATAATTCCTGAAATTGAGGGTGAAATCTCCAACACCTTCAGAGAGAAGAATCAAAATGAAAACATACCAGAAAAAAGTATAGAAGAATTTAACTCACACAAAAGTGTAAAGACCAGATATAAATGAACAGAGATTAAAGGAATAATTAGGATAGCAGCCCTATTCAGAGAAACAGAAGGAGAAATTCTTTTTTAAAAAAGAACATTTCACCTACTTTAACATTTTGCTCTGAGCTGGACCAGATGACCTGAACCAAAGGGACCTGAGGAACAATTTACAATAAAAGTGGATACTCTTGGCAATAATTTGCCAACAAGTAGTGTCTGCCAACATATATATTATTCATTATCATGTAACCATGAATAAGTGTAAAGTCTTCTGAAATGAAAAAATACTTAGTTTACTCTTTAGTCAACACTACAAACTATAAAGTTCCCAATAGGAAGTCTAGCCGAAGTAATTACTGGATTACCATTTGTAGTAATATAGAATTTGAATGTACAGAAATCATGTTTTTGTAAGCAATGTTAATGCCAAGAGAAGTTTATAATAGTTCCCTAATATATATTAGAATTGCTTCATAGGCACAAGGGTAAATTGGGTTGAACAAAGAAATCAGTGGAAAAAATAGAATGCAAGTAAATATGGAAAATATAACTTATAAAAGTATGTATCTTTTTTACTGAGATGTATGGCAATTGTTTTAATTGAAATATTGGCCAAAATTTTGTAATATGATAGATTTTATTTTAAACTAAAATAATTATAATTATATGGATTTTCATAATAGTTCTATTTTTGTTATCACATATAAGCAACAAAATCAATATGGGCCTTTATTTCTTTAGAATACCCTGAGGAATTCATTCCACTTGAGTCTCTTAGTTTCCAAAGAATTAACTAGCAACGGGTCATGCATTCCACTCAAGTATTTTACTAATGGGTGCTGACTGGGATGATGTCTGGGTTGCTGTATCCTTTTAGAGAAAGATTCTGAGAGGTTGCAACATAACAAGCATGTGTGAGGTTCAGATTATTCAGATTTCTGGCTACACTGTGAATAGACTCAATTTCAGTGGACAATATTTCAGGAGCCATTAAGGATGCAGAGTTCTTTGCTATGTATGGGTTCCATAAATCCTGAGGACATTAGGAGACTTATTTTCAAGCTTACTGATTCTGATTTTCTAATGTAAGATATGCCTCTTGATTGAAAAGTAGAAATTATGTTAGGCCACCAAAGAGGAATGAAATGAAGAGTGCTCCTCCAATAATATCTAAATCTCTATTCAGATAAAATGCTTCACTTTTCTTGAGGAGTTTGGAGGCAATATGATTGGTGAGTGGATGAACAAAGACAATCATATTAGCAGTGTCTATTCAGGCAAAGTGTTCTGACATAAAGAGCATTTGGAAAAAAAATAATAACTATTTATGGCACTAGACAACTTACTTTCCATCTTTGATCCCTAAGTGTCTAATCTGGAAAATGAACGTAATAATAGGACTACTGTGAGGGCTAGAAAGATTCCAACCAGGATAGTTATGTAGATGAGAACCAACACAAATGTAACACAGATGGTGGCAAAAAGGAAAAAAAAAATTAGGTAAAATTTTACTAGGCAATAAAAAGTATAAATCTTAAGATTTTATAATATCAACCAGAGGCCCAGTGCACAAAAATTTGTGCAATTGGGGAGAGGGGGGACATCCCTCAGCCCAGCCTGTGCCCTCTCACGGTCTGGGACCCCTTGGGGGATGTCCATCTGCTGGCTTAGGCCCACTCCCCAGGCAATCGGGCCTAAACTGGCAGTCAGACATCCCTCTGGCAGCCTGGCAGCCCTCAGGAGATGTCCACTTGGCAGCAGAGAGCAGGCCTAAGCTGCAGTCAGACATTCTTAGCACTGCTGAGGAGGCAGGAGAGGCTCCCACCACCACTGCTGTACTGTCAGCTGTCAGCCTGGCTTGTGGCTGAGCAGAGCTCCCCCTGTGGGAGTGCACTAACCACCAGGGGGCAGCTCCTGCATTGAGTGTCTGCCCCCTGGTGGTCAGTGTGTGTCATAGTGACCAGTCATTCCCAGTTTGTCTGCTGTTAGGGTCAATTTGCATATTACCCTTTTATTATATAGCATAGAGGCCTAGTGCATGGGTGGGAGCTGGTTGGTTTGCCCTGAAGGCTGTTCCTGATCAAGGTGGGGTTCCCACTGGGGTGCCTGGCCAACCTGGGTGAGTGGCTGATGGCTGTTTGCAGGCTAGCAATAGCCCCTTCAGGGTGGGGGCCCCTCCATCACAGCTTCCTCCATTGTCAGCGCAATGAAGCCCCCTGTTTGCTCCAGCTCCATGACTTCTATAATTGAAACATTGCTGCCTTGAGCGGAGGCCACAGCCAGCCTAGGCAGGCAGCTTCCTCCATCACCGGGTCAAGAAAACCTCCCGTTTGCTCTAGCTCTGTGGCTGCTGGCTGCCATCTTGGTTGGGTTAATTTGCATATAGTCACTCTGATTGGCTGGTGGGCATGGCTTGGGATGTAGAGGAGTGACACAATTGGCATATTACTCTTTTATTAGATTAGATAACATATCAAACTAGTGGTTAAGAACTTTAAAAGTCTTAAAATGCTTGTTTCCATGTTATAATGAAAGTTTCTTTATTTCTGCTCTCCAGCCAGGTTCATAGGATATATTAAGTTAGGTACATAGTAGTGTAAAACTAAGTGGCATGAATTTATGTGTTGGAATGGAGGATAAAATCAGGACGATGTATCACTCATCTCTTTCCCCAGTTTAAGAATAGAGGTCAATTAATCAAGCATTCAACAAATATATTATGAGTAGCCACTATGTGCTCAGTGGTGTGAATTAGCAGATCAGCAACTGCTCTAATTTTAACTCATATACTATTGAGAGATAGATAAGATATTTTTATTGACTGAATTAATTTATATGGTTATGCCTACTGGAAGAATGAAATCAGAAATTCTATTCTTCATCCCACACTGATGCAATTTCACATATGTGTTGTCTCTTTCATTCGGCATCCCAGTGTTATACAGTCTGCCTTAACAACATATGGTTGGTGGAAAGAGTGCATCTGTGTTTCAGTAATCTATTCAATAAAGAAAAGTCCATTTATGGCTCAAGATGAATGTAACACAGGAATGCAGTGTGTTGGTTTTTAGCTTTGCTATGGCAACTAATCTTCATTGTGAAAAGAAAAGAAAAACTCAAAACATTCTCTTGCTGAATAATAAGTGAGAATGATTCATTTCCAGTTATTTTCTTTATGAATATAGTGGCTTATGGAAAGAACAAAAAGTATCCATTTCGCTTACATTAGCTTTTGATAAAGTTAAATAGATCCATTTCAAAGTAGATTTTCCCACGATACTTGTTAGAGACAATGCAAATCTTCCTGCTAAGTGGTCGCCAAGATTGTGAAATTGAAAAAGAAAAACATTATCCACAGCATGAAATTATGGTTCTTAAAATGCAAAAGTAGAAACTAATTTCTAAGAATGTTTTGGAGACAAAGAAAAATTGGAGAATATAGTATTTTGTTAAATAAAAGCAAAAATTATCAGTTGGTTGTTTGAATGGATGTTTCCATTGGGATATTGTTAATGAAGATAAATGAAGGCAGCTTAGAAGGAGAAACATGTTTCCTTTGCAGATTTAGAACATGGTTCAGTTAGCTGAAAGGCAGGTAAAAGGAGAAACGTGCCCCCAGGACAAATGTTTAAATTTACTACCACACCCTTCTTTGAGCTTCTTATTTACCTACATTTAAACCAGTTTTCTCCAATGGAATAAAGCTCCATATTGATGGAATTCACAGAAAATTCAAACCCAAAACATTATTTTATTAGAAAAACTAGAGGCTTGATGCACAAAAATTCATGCACTTGG
>PVJC01051934.1:0-11305 GCA_004026665.1 Murina feae
CCTTTCCTTTCCTTTCCTTTCCTTTCCTTTCCTTTCCTTTCCTTTCCTTTCCTTTCCTTTCCTCCTCCTCCTCCTTCTTCTTTTTCTTCTTCTTCCTCTTCTGGATCAGACTTACAAGCAAAACAGGCTCTGAGGTAGGATTGAATCCAAACTTTTCTTCCTTAAATTTTAAACTTTTCTTAACATTTTAAAGTTGGGGATAGTTTTGTATAATAGGTGTCCTGTAAGGCCCAATTGCTGAGCCTACTAAATCCGGAGACATAACAGCTCTACCTAATACATAGAAATAAACACAGGGAGGTAGTCAAAATGTGAAGATAAAATTTATGTCACAAATGAAAGAACAGAAAAAGATCTAAATGAACTGGAAGCAAGCTAACTACTAGATACAGAGTGCAAACCAATGGTTATAGAGACTTTCAAGGATCTTAATGAGAATTTCAAACACATGAAAAAGGACCAGTCAGAAATTAAGCATACATTAACTGAAATAAAGAATTTACAGGGATTCAACAGTAAAGTAGAGGATGCTGAGAATCAAATCAATTATTTGGAATATGAAGAAACAAAAAATACCCAATTGGAAGAGCAAAAAGAAAAAATAAAAGAAAAAAAAAGAATTTGAAAATATGAAGATAGTATAAGGAGTCTCTGGAATAACTTTAAGCATACCAACATTCATGTTATGGAAGTTCCAGAAGTAGAATAGACAGAGGGAAATATTGAAAACCTATCTGAGGAAGTAATAACAGAAAATTGCCCCTACCTGATGAAAGAAATATAAGACCAGGAAGCACAGAGAGTCCCAAACAAGAGAAACCAAAAAAGGACTGTTTCACATCATAATTAAAATGCCAAGCGTTAAAGACAAAGAGAGAATCTTTTTTATAAAAATATATTTTATTGATTTTTACAGAGAGGAAGGGAGAGGGATAGAAAGTGAAAAACATCGATGAGAGAGAAACATTGATCAACTGCCTCTTGCACACCCCCCACTGGAGATGTCCCCACAACCCAGGCACATGCCCTTGACCGGAATCAAAGCTGGGACATTTCAGTCCGCAGGCCAATGCTCTATCCACTGAGCCAAACCAGTTAGGGCAAAGAGAGAATCTTAACAGCAGCAAGAGAAAACCAGTTACCTACAAGGGTATGTCCATATGACTATCAGCTGATTTCTCAACAGAAACTTTGCATGACAGAGTGGAAAGAAACATCCAAAGTGATGAATAGCAAGGACCTACAACCAAAATTATTCTACCCAGCAAAGCTATAATTTAGAATGGAATGTCAGACAAAGAGATTCACAGACAAAAAATCTAAAGGAGATCATTACCACCAAACAGTATTACATGAAATGTTGAAAAATATTTTTTTCCTTTTTTTTGGGGGGGCGGGGGTGAAAGTAGGAGAGGGTAGGTAGGTAGGAAGAGATAAACCAAAGAACTTGTATGCATATATGCATAACCCATAGACACATACAATAGGGTGGTGAAGACCTAGGCAAGGGGTGGAGGCAGGTTAGAAGATGGCAATGGGGGACAAAGTAGACATATATAATGCATTAAACAATGAAGATTTTTTTAAAAGGTATTAAGAAGAGGAAGAGACAAAAATAAAAAGAAATGATGAAAAATATAAACAATAAAATAATCCTGTCTAATAAAAGAATAATATGCAAATTAGGCATCACTGTCACAAAGATGGCCACTCCCATAGCCAAAGATGGCCAGCCCCATAGTCACCAGATGGCCGCCCCCATGGCTACAAGATGGCTCAGCCTCACTACTGAAGTGGTCAGGCCTATTAGCCAGGCAGGTGGCAGGGGAGGTGGGGGGTGAGGGGCAGAACAGGTGATCAGAGGCGGCTGGGGGTCCCCTGCCCAGGCCAGAGGCTTTCACCAGAGCCTCAGGCATGGGCAAGGGCACAGCTGATTATCAGAGGGGGCAGGGACAAAGCTGGTGATCAGAGGGGTATAAGGGTGCCTTACCCAGGCATAAGGCTGGGCCAGACGCCTCAGGCCTGGGCAGGGGCCAAGCGTGTGATTGCAGGGGTATGGGCACTGGTGGAGTTGGCAAAGCAGGGGTCTGGGGGTCCCCAGCCCAGGCTGCAGCCTTGGCCAGATGCTGCCAGTGGGGCAAGGGCAGAGCTGGCGATGGCAGGGGGCAGGATCAGAGCTGGTGATCACAGAGGCCTGGGGTCTGTGAAGCTGGCAGGCAGAGGGGTTTGGCAGTCTCCTTCTAAGGCAAAAGAGTAATATGCAAATTAACCCTCACTCCGTCACAAAGATGGCGGTAGCCAGGGAGCTGTAGTGAGGCAGGAGGCTCACATTGACCCAGCGATGGAGGAAGCCAAGATCCCCACCTGCAGGCCCTAAACTCCACTCAAGGCAACAAAGTTTCAATTACAGAAGGTAAAGAAATCCAACATACCTGCTTCCAGCCGACAGTCATGGCCAGCCTGAAAACAGCCCTCACCCAGGCTGGCCAGGCACCCCAGTAGGACACCCTTCAGGGCAAACCTGCCAACCTCCCACCTGTGCACCAGGCATCTGTCTTATATAATAAAATGTTAATATGCAAATTTACCCTAACAGCAGAACCACTGGGAACAACTGATCATTATGACATACACTGACCACTGGGGGACAGACACTCAATGCAGGAGCTGCCCCTGGTGGTCAGTGCACTCCCATAGGGGAAGCTCTGCTCAGCCACAAGCCAGGCTGCCAGCTGCCAGTACAGCGGTGGTGGTGGGAGCCTCTATTGCCTCCTCCTTAGCGCTAAGGATGTCCAACTGCAGCTTAGGCCTGCTCCCTACTGGCAAGTGGACATCCCCTGAGGGCTCCTGGGCTGCCAGAGTGATGTCTGACTGCCAGCTTAGGCTCAACCCCCTGGGGAGTAGGCCTAAGCTGGCAGGTGGATATCCCCCAAGGTGTCCCAGACTACAAGAGACCATAGGCCGAGCTGAGGGACCCCCACCTCCCGAGTGCACAAATTTTTGTGTAGAAGGCCTGTAGTAATAAATATATATCTATCAACAATTGAGTCTAAAAATCAAAATAAATGAACAAGGAATCTAATGAACAAAATAAATTGATGAATAGAATAGAACCAGAGACATGGATACACAGAACAGACTGAGGAATCTCAGAGGAAAGGGGGGAAGGGAAGTAGAAGAGATTAAAAAAAGATTTTATATGCATATATGCATTACCTATGGACACAGACAATAGGGTGGTAAAGACCTGGATTGAGATGGGCCTGGGATGGGGGATATCTGCAATACTCTCAACAATAAATGAATAAATGAATAAATGAATAAATAAATAAATAAATAAATAGATAGATAGATAAATAGATAAAGTTGGAGACATTTTTATAGTAATGCTTTTGTAAAAATGAAAGCTTAATAAAACCTTTTGATGCTCACATTTTAATGTTTATATTTTAAGGCATGTCATAAAATACATTTACTTTACATTTTTATAAAACTTTAAACTGTATTAGTAATAATTTCTAATAAATTTCTCAAATGACTGCAAATATCCTATCTTTCAAAATATATCATTTAATGAAAAGAATATCCAATATGATAGTAGTATCTTTCTCCAGCCCCCAAATTACTCCAAAATCCCAAGTAAACAGAAGTCAGTTAATAGGGCAACCTTTTTATTTTGCATTGGTGTTTGCTGGTAGAGAAATACTAACCTAACAGAAAGTAAATGTAAAATAACATTCCGTTTGCAATTGCTATTAAATTATATTAACATATTTTATAATTAAGGATCTACTAATTGAAAACAAACTTCAATCAAAATTATAGGGCAACAGAATTACACTCTGCCTAAGAAGATGAGGCCAGTTTCAGGCCTGCTTAGCTCTCCCTCGCTTCCCAGCCCGTCCATGCTGAGACTGACCAGCGTGAGCTCATGCTACTGGCTTCCACACCCTGGAATAGACCTTCTCCTTTCTTTCCCAATTTGCTTGTTCAGACCACAGAACTTTTTACGGTAAAGAAATCGTTGCAATCATTCACTCTGAGGAAATTTCATCTGATTAAATTGTTGCCTTTTTATCCTTATGGAGGCTAGTATAAACAGTACCAGTGGGGAACAGAGTTAAGCAGATTAGCTGATAAAGAATCCATATGCTACCTGGGCCACTGCTCTGAGAAAGCCTGGAATTGTCAAAAGAAGGGCATATTCAGAAGAATATATTGGGCACGTGAATATCTTTATCCTTACTGTTACATCAAGGAAAAGACTGAGAACCTCTTCTGACAGATATCATTAAACTTCCCTTCATCTTTGACATTTTTAAATATATTTTTAAATATATTTTTTTGAATTCAGAGAGAGAGAGAGATAGAAACATCGTTGATGAGAATCACTGATCAGCTTCCTCTTGCATGCCTCCTACAGGGGATTGAGCTCTAAACCCGGGCATGTGCCCTGACCCCAGAATCAAACCGTGTCCTGCCGGTTCAGAGGTTGACACTCAACCACTGAGCCACAGAGGCTGGGCCAGCTTTGACATTCTGAGATCCAGAATACTTCAAGTGAGTTCTGTGTAATTGGTAGGTTCTTGATTTTTATCATCCCTGCCTCCCATTATATAAAGATTTAAAAAGATGGAATGATTTATAAATGCAAAAAATATGCATTTAAAATAAATATCACTGTTTTCTGTGTAGAGGTTTTTTTTTTTATTATTATTACATAAAGTTTTACAAAGATTAGTACATATAACTCTTTTTCCCCCTGCTCTTCCCCCAGCCTTCCCTACTCCCCAGTGTTTTGTGTCCATTGATTATGCTTAAATGCGTGTACAGGTTTTTAATGGCTATACGTTTGTACTTAGTTTTATTATGGACTAATTAACATATATTTGCCTCTTGGTTTTGTGTATCTACAAAGATAAGTTTAAAGGCAGCATTCACAATACTTAACCTTCACCTGATGCTAAATATTTCCTAAGCATAAATTGTGAAAAAAAAGAGAGGCTCACTTTACCTTCACAGGTTCAAAATAAAAACAGGAAGGGGAGGGGTGGTAAGTAACTTAAATCTGCCAGCAGATATTATGGGCTTTCTGAAATCAATAACATTGGATGTAAAGAGAAGTAGACAGCCTTTTATTGTCAAGTGTGAGAAGTATTAACACCTTTACTATTTTTAAACTTCTCTTCAGACTCACAATAGTTTCAGCAATCTACCTGCTGTGCTTGTTTATAGTGATTACATAGAACAAGCAAAACAATTGTTTTATGTTGAGACTTTCCTATCTCATCTAAGCATGGTAATTGCCACTGATTAA
This sequence comes from Murina feae, assembly GCA_004026665.1. Lineage (NCBI taxonomy): Eukaryota > Metazoa > Chordata > Mammalia > Chiroptera > Vespertilionidae > Murina > Murina feae. Next base: position 5,318 of record PVJC01051934.1, read on the forward strand.
ATTATGCAGAGGACTTGGAAAACTCATTATGTTCAATGTTAATGTATATTTCCTCTTTAAATTATGCATCCTAATAACTTCCTATTTTACAAAAAAAACACACACACTGTGGTCTAAAGTAGGTATTTCTAATTATTTGTTTAATTTAACTCGAATGCAAAATCTAATAATTGAATATAAATTGGCTGTCTTTACTTTTCCCCCCAAACACTGGTACTCAAATTCTGTTTGCATATTGGCAATGTTAAAATGCAGATTTCTATTTTCCAGAGATTCTTATTCAAAAACACTGGAGCAACCATCTATACTTTTATCAAGTTTTTAAACTCTAGGTAGTTTGCCATATATTTTGACAAAATCTGAACACTCAGATCTACATATCACTTTCTACTAATTTCCCAAACAAAAGGCCCTTTCACTTTAAGATTTTTCTAGTCTCCCTGCCCAGAGCCCTATATAGGTGCGTAACGAAGAAAATAGGAATATCCAAATTATTTAATAATGATAGAATGATCAGATTAAAATAATTAGTAAACTCATTTTCCTAACTCCTGCCAAACCACTGGCAGTGATTAAACAACAACAACAAAAAATGAGCCCTGGCTGGTTTGGCTCAGTGAATAGAGTGTCGGCCTGCAGACTCAAGAGTCCCGGGTTCAATTCTGGTCCAGGGCATATACCTTGGTTGCAGGCATATCCCCAGTGCGGGGTGTGCAGGAGGCAGCTGGTCAATGTTTCCCTCTCATCAATGTATCTAACTCTCTATCCCTCTCCCTTCTTCTCTGTGAAAAATCAATAAAATATATTTTTTAAAAAATGAAAAATCACCACTTTTCAAATCATAAAATGTAAAATATAAAAGGTTAAATTCACTATTACAAAAAGCCAATGGATATCACTGTGTAATACAATGTTTTACTTTAAGATTGTCAAGATTTAAAAAATTTAAAACTGATTATTTCTGCTCTTGGCAAAACCTTGAAAGGGCTTCAAATTCACACAATGACAAAAGAGTAATTTGATAACATCTATCAAATATAAAATCATTATAATATTTTATCCAGTAAATTTACTATTAATAACATTCCTACAAAAAAACCACAAATTTATTAAAAGAAATATAATTGAGAACTAGCTATTAGTTATCAGAAATAAGCAATATTAATAATGTTCTGTTAATCATGTTTGTTTTTCTCTGGTTAAAGAAAGCATATTCTAACTTGGCTGGAAGGTGCCCTGGAACATGGGAACCAACATCAGAACTGCCTATCGTATGAAAAGATTTACAACCTTGTGCCCGAGACAGTCTAGTCTTGAAGGCATCTGCTCTTTATAACCCTCAGCCCCTATTGCCTGTAATCTGGTCCAGGGGTGCCTGCCCTCTGCAATCCCCCCAGCCCACATGACTTGTAACCTGTAATGATTATCCCATGCCTACTTTCCCAGGCCTGTAATTCCTACTTTCCCATATAATCTTTGTCTTTCTACCCAATATAAGCAGCTGGCTTATGGGAGAGGCAGAGCAGATTTTTGTGGATGACCTGCTGCTCTCCCATACTGCCGGCATTATTGGAATAAAGGCTCATTTATGATTCAACCCTGTCTCTGCTTAATTACTGAAGTAGGGACAGGCAGCCTGGACCCCTTGGTTGTCCAGTTATATATCAAGAAAAATTAAGACAAACTATCTACTCTAATAAAAGCATAATATTGAAATTGATTGTTTCTCTGGAATGCCAAAGCCATGCCCACCATCCAAGCCACACCCACCAGCCAATCAGAGTGGCTGTACACAAATTAACTCAGCCAAGATGGAGGCTGGCAGCGCAACCGTGAAGGTGGGTGCGCTCAGGCAGGCCTTGGGGTGTGTGAGGTGGGCAGGGGCTCCTGATTTCCTTTCAATGTGCACGAATCCATGCACCAGGCCACTAGTTATGAAACCCTTTTCTGTCAGTCATCCCTGAATGCAAATGGAAGTCTCCACCCACAAGATCCCTCATTTAAACCATATAACCCAGGAGTTTGGAGCCATTGTCTCTCTCAACTGGACCACTCCTCGCTTGGAGTGTATCTTCAATAAATCCTGCTTAGTTTTACTTTCATTTTTCTTGACCTTAAAGTCTTTTCTGCCTTGATGAGATGACAAACTGAGGTCCCAGGGGTTACTATGATCAGTAACACAACTACACAACTGCATTTAAAAATGCTCAGTTGATTCTCTGAGTTTCACATCATAAAGCAGCCATTCTCAAGCTTTAGGCACCCAATAATCACACAAGGAGCTTGTTAAAATTGCAGATTCCAGTACATACATGCCCAAGTAACCTGTGGTGAGATTTAAAGATTTCAATATTTACAAAGTATCCAGTGTTATTCTCATGCAGGTTGATTGGGAATCACGATTTGAGAAAGGATATTCCAAAACAAAGCTGAAACTGGATGGGTCTGGAAACTTCTCCTTGTAGGTATTACTGATGACCTCCTTTAAACATAGTTAATCTTCAATTAACTTAGGACAAAACTTCATATATCAAGCAACAAAAGTGTTCCAAAATCCAACAGAAAATGATGGTCATTAGAATGCCCCTGGAAGTAATTAAAATAGTTCATTTTGTACATGAGGTTGTTTAAAATAGACTAATTGAATTTTGGCAAACATCTGCCAAAGATCATTTTATCTTTTACCAGATGAATGTTGAGTAATATGATCTGACAGTAGATATCAAGACCCATTTCAATAAAAGCTATCTTTGGTTCCTGCTGTCAGTAACTATATTTGCTATTACAGAAACACAGGTATCCAATTAATTTAACTACAGAGAAGTTGCAAGGAAGAACTAAACCAGTGTTCTAGTTTATTTTACTTGAGATTATTATATGGTTAATTAAAATACTCCTCATGACCGTCAAAAGGTTTATAGGTTAAGAAGAAAGGCAAGAACCATTGCAGAAAAACAAGACTTTGCATATTATGAGCAATAGGAGTGAAAAGATGAAACCTATAAAATATAGTTAGAAATTTATTTTATGGAAAGTGAGATAATATACAAGTAAGACTATCAGCTGAAGTTGAAACAGAAGAACTGCAGGAGATATTTAAAAGTAAAAATTTTAGCAAAAAAAAAAAAAAATCAGCCAATAATGCTCACATTCTAAACCTTTGTAATTTAATAGCTTTGTAATTTAGCAGTTATAATATAACTATTCTACAACAGCTATATCTTATGCAAAACTATTTCATATGTAATAAAATATTTTCTAAATGTGCATACTTTGAGATTCATGGTTTTCTTGTATTAATTACATGTGTATTACTTCCATTTTAATACTATAATATTAATATATGTATACTGTTTAGACCCATAAAATATCTGGTTTTGAACATAAAAATACTAGGGGCCCAGTGCACAAAAATTAGTGCACTCGGGGGGGTGGGGTCCCTCAGGCCGGCCTATGCCCTCTCACAGTCTGGGACCCCTTGGGGGATGTCCACCTGCTACATACCTGGCCAGCCTGGATGAGGGGCTGATGGCTGTTTGCAATCTGGCCAAGCCCCCCAATGGGGACCCTCACCCCATGGGGGTGTGGCCAGCCTGGGTGAGGGGTTGAGGGCTGTTTTCAGACTGCCCATAGCTCCCATTGACCTAAGGTCTCAGCGAGGCTGGCTGGAATCAGTTTTCTGGGGTTTATTTATCTTCTATAATTGAAACTTTGTGGCTTAGAGTGGAGGCCTAGGCAGGCAACAAAGCCTCCTGTGCTTCAGCTCTGTGGCTTCTATAATTGAAATATTGTTGCTGTGAGCAGAGGCCCAGCCGGCCTAGGCAGACAGTTTCCTCCGTTGCAAATGGAAGCCTCCTGTTTGCTCTGGCTCCGTGGCTGCTGACCACCATCTTGGCTGGGTTAATTTGCATACAGCAGCTCTGATTGGCTGGTGGGCATGGCTTGGCTGGTCGGCATGACTTAGGTGTCTCAGAGTGATGGTTAATTTGCATATTATTCTTTTATTAGATTAGATGTTTTCATTTCCAGTATAATAAAGTACTTCTACTAAAAGTACATCTCTTGAATTGCTTTATGAGTTTTTAATTTCTAGTGGTAAACCTTGAGACTTTAACCTGGGGACCAGTTAAAGTTTTGCACTATAGCCTTCCTAATGCAAGACTTGGTTGGTATATTTTGTTTCATTCATTGAATGGAAATTATCTCTGTATTATCATCTATCTACCATCTATCTATCATCTATCTATAGATAAAATGTAATACAATATATTTTTGCCTTGAAAAATCTTTGAGGGATGTGATACAACCTAATGTGTGATGTATAACCTTGAAGTAAAATGGAATTAAGTAAAAGGATAGAGTTATTGGTATTAATTTTAAACACAAGAAAATAAAAAGAGAGGAACCTATGGGGACTATGGCTCGCAACATGTATTAGTTTATTCTGACACTTGTGAACAGGAGAATCCCCTGGTACCTGATCAGACACTCTGTAAACCTGAGCTGCAGCCAGGATTTGCTTGTCCTAAGTGTAGACATCTTTTAGGTGCTATGCATCATCCAGATGGGGAGTGGACACGTTGTCATGTATAGTGCTATTTTCAATCCCTCTGTGTGTTAGTGTGATATAGACAAGAAAAAAACAATGTGACTTCTGTGTTCCAATAAAATGCCTAGCCAAATGAGAAAAATATTTCATGACACCAAGGAGTATAATCCACCTGCAAGTATCATTTTCAACATTTAGTTTTCACTTTTGAACTAGTTCATTTTGCTCAAAACTTCTCAGTTTTCCTAAATCCAGCACATTTGTTTTTCTTCCACGAACATAACAATTGTGCTTCTTATGTATGCATAAAAAGTAAGGTTTTTGAAGCCAGTTCTGAAAGGGGAAGAGAGAAGAGGGGCAAAAACTGGTATTATTTTGATCTTACATAAAGTTAAAGAAAACTGACAGATGTAGTTTTTATTACTGTTTGTTAGGGAAGGCACAAGAGGATTCTAGTATATTGCCTTCTATACTGCTTTTCCTACTTTTACATTTCTTCATTTCTTGTATAATATAAAATTGAGTTAATTCAATGAATTATTTTAAAGGAAAAATGTTGTTTTTAACATCTGGATTACGTGAGGGAGAAACGAGCACTACAAAGCATAGATACCACCCAGGCAAAACAGACAGAGTCGTGGGAGCACAGAGCAGGCGTACCGAAACCTGTGGCACCACCTCTCTGCAGGGAAGACAGCTCAGGTGAAGTGGTATTTGAACCAGGAGCTAAACTATGAGGAAGGGAACAGCATTTCTGGCAGATGACTCAGCATCTGCAAAAAAATCCCTCTAGTTTCTGTGAAAACTATTAATAGAAGCGACCATAGAATTTCGTGAAACAAAGCGGTTTTCCTGCACACTGGGAAAGGAATGACAGTACATCTTCTTTATGCAAGACAGATCACTAGCTACATTCGATTTACGTACAAGAGAGAGTTTGATTTTCTTATTCAAAGTCACATAAGACATATGTTTATTATCATTGCTTCAAACTTTGAGAAGTAAATATGCAGTGTAATGACAGGGTAGCTGTTTAGTGTCTGATTATATCTGATTAATGTATCCAGAATCTGAATGCTTCCCACCACAATCATTGCTCACCTCTCTTGCCTGATACTGGAAGAGACTCCCGTGAGCTTTTTCTGTTTCTGAGCTGGCTTTCCTTCAGTCTAGTCTCAAAAGTATAAGCATATGAAGAACAAAGTGAGATTACATTCAAATTACAGATTACTGTTCAAAAATACCATTGACTTTTAATTTTATGTAATGTCCTACCTATGAGATACTTGCCTCTTCCCATAATCATTATCATTCTGGCTCTGTCACTCTCTCTCTCTTCTTTAATCTCCATGGCCTCCTGCTGTTTGTGGAGCATGTTAAACCGCCTACCTCATCACCTTTGCCCTTGTTTTTTTTTTTTTTTTAATTTTGCTTTATTG
>PVJC01051935.1:0-11304 GCA_004026665.1 Murina feae
GACTCTTTCCCACTCACCCGTCCCCTGCTGCCTTCCTTTCCCACTTCCCAGTGCCCCCAAGGGGTCTGGGGAGCTGCCAAGCAGGACCCCGGCCCCTGCAGCCTTGCTTTCCCGCTCCCCGGTGCCCCTCAAAGGGCCTGGGCAACCGCCAAGCAGGCCACTGACCCCCTGCTGCCTCTTTCCTGCTCCCTGATGCCCCTCCAAGGGCCTGGACAACTGCCAAGTAGGCTGCCAACCCCCTGCCACCTCTTACCCACTCCCCGATGTCCCGCAAAGGGCCTGGGAAGCCCACCAAGCAAGCCGCCGACCCCCTGCCACCTCTTACCCACTCCCCAATGCCCCGCAAAGGGCCTGGGAAGCCCACCAAGCAGGATGTCGACCCCCTGCAGCCTCTTACCCACTTCCCCATTTTGTGTGTTGGAGTGATGGTCAATTTGTATATTACCTCTTTATCAGATAGGATATTTGGGATGTCAGCAAGATGGCAGAGTATGGGATGCCAGCTTTTGGCCCCTCAAACCCTGCTGCCTGTTTCCCACCCACCAGTCCTGGGTCCTGCACTGGTCTGCCCTGCAGCCACTCTGTGCTCTCGGGAGGTCCTTCAGCCCAGCCTGTGCCCTCTCATAGTCTTGGACCCCTCTGGGGATGTCCACCTGCTGGCGTGCCTGACCAGCCTGGGTGATGGGCTAATGGCTGTCTCCAGGCTGGCCAAGCCCCCCATGAACGTCCCTCACCCCACTGGGTTGTGGCCAGCATGGGTGACGGGCTGATTGGCGCTTTCAGGCTTTAAGGCTGCCCACAGCTCCCATTGACCCAATGTCCCAGCAATGCTGGCTGGACGCAGGTGTCTGGGGTTTGTTTATCTTCTATAATTGATGAGGTTCCTTTAAGGCGAGGCCTTTTACTAATGAAGCCTCCTCTCTGCCTCACCTCGCAGCTTCTATAATGAAACAATGTTATACTCTTAGACTCAGGCCCCGCTTCAGCTCCGAGGATTCTATGATTGTTATTATGTTGCAAATGTGTGTTTTGCTTTCCGTCAAGGCTAAGTGAGCCAGCATGCAGGCAGTTTCACTTTTGCTCCTGCTGCAACGGACGCTGTTCTTTACTCCGTGAGTGGCGGCCACCATGTTGGCTGGGTTAATTTGCATACAGTCGCTCTGATTGGCTGTTGGGCGTCCCGAAGAAACGGTTAATTTTACTATTTTGCTTTTATTAGTTTAGATGGTTATTTAAAAAGTAATTAAAATATGTATATACTAGAGGCCTGGTGTACAGAATTCATGCATGGGGGGTATGTGTGTCGCTCAGCCCAACCTGCACCCTCTCCAATCTGGAACCCCTCAAGGGATGTCCGACTCCTCTTTTAGGCTGGATCCAACTCACAATCCAGGACTGCTGGCTCCCAACTGCTGACCTGCCTGCCTGCCTGATTGCCCCTAACTGCTTCTTCCTACCAACCTGATCATCCCCTAACCACTCCCCTGCCAGTCTTATTGAAGCCTATCTGCTCCCCTGCTGGCCCAATTGCCCCAAACTGCCCTTCTCTGTTGGCCTGGTCACCCATAACTGCCCTTCCTTGCCCTAACTGGTCATCCCTAACTGTCCTGCCCCACAGGCCTGGACATCCCCAACTGCCCTCCCTGTGGGCCTGGTCCCCCTAACTTCAAAGTTACCTCCCTTGCCAGCCTGGTCATCCCTAACTGCCCTCTCTGCCAGCCCGACTGCCCCTAACTGCCTTCCCCTGCTGGCCTGGTTCCCCCCAACTGCCCACCCCTGCAGGCCTGGTCACCCCAACTGCCCTCCCCTGCAGTCCATCTTGTGGTGGTCATCTTTGACCACATGGGAGAGACCATTTTGTGTGTTGGAGTGGTGGTCAATTTGTATATTACCTCTTTATCAGATAGGATATTTGGGATGTCAGCAAGATGGCAGAGTATGGGATGCCAGCTTTTGGCCCCTACAAAAGATAATAATAAGACATCTTATCCATAAACAAAAACAGTGCTGGGAGCGCTCACAGGTCAGATTAAGAACCTACAACAAAATCATGGAGTAAAAAACATAGAATAACTTCACAGAAAGGATCATAAAGAAAATTGATTAGCCAAAATGTCTGGAGATGGTTAGAAACAAAGGAGAAAGGTGGAGCTAACTGTATCAGCCACATGATGGGTACCATCACTGTCCCCAGGAGTCTGCTCTGTGGAGGATGTCAGCAGACTTTTCTGCTGACAGCCTCCACAGCACCCATGACAGCTGTAGACTCCCCATATTAATATATAAAAGGCTAAGCAACCATCCAACTGTCTCACTAGCTAGTAGGTACGATGTGCACTGACCACCAGGGGCAGACACTCAATGCAGGAGCTGCCAAGCTGCAGTGACTTGGCAGCAGCAGTTCTCGAGTGACATACCCTGGAATCAGAGAGGAGGGACCCTGATTCCACATGGGGTCATGTGATTCCACCTTCGGCCATGGGTTATGTTGTTGCTGGGGCACTGTTGGCCCTGAGTCCGATTTACTGCATACTTGCATTTGCATTCCACACCCTGTATAACAGCAACTTTGCAGGGTGCCCTCTCATACTCTGGGACCCTCAGGGGATATCAGAGAGCCAGTTTTGGCTTGATTCCCCGCAGGCCAGGCTGAGGACCTCATCTGCTGGAGGGACCCTGCTCATTCCCAGATCCCCTTCGAGTTGCAGTGCCATCCCAGGTGTCAGGTGTGACCAGCTGGGGAGGGACTGTGGGAGGTTGTCCAGGGCATGTCCAGTCCCTCTCACCCAGTCCCACCCTGCTGGCCACCTTCCAGTTAATTTCCTTTCAATGTGCATGAATCCATCCATGCACTGAGTCACTAGTAGCTTTTATCACTGAGGGCCCAACAGTGTTTATTAGCCTGGACCACAGAGGACTCATCTGCAGGACACTAGAAGAATTTATAGAGGTAACCAACAGCCAGTGATACTATTGACATCCCATGATGGGAGACACTGCTGTGCTTGCCCTCCCAGAAGAAATTGCTGTTATACTGTCCAAGGACCAGGACTATTGGTAGCTTTTCAACCTACACATGTTCCCAGGACCGATAGTTGTAGCTGCTCCAGGCCCATACCTCAGATCTTACTGAAATAATACTGTATGTCCATCTGGCTTCCAGATCCCAATTCTCTTCTGGCACCCACACTCTAGACACAGCCCTCTAGGTTCTTCATGCACAACTGCATCTCAGGCATTAGTATCAACACTGCTACAGTATAACCAGAATCTTGGACCCAAGAACCACTGCCATTCTAGACCCTGGCTTCATGGCTATTTGATGTGTACCTACATCTCACACATCATCACTGCCATGGGCTAGCCAGTGCCCCAGAATGAGGAGCCACGGTCACTTTGCAAGTATGGGTGCCCACAAGCAGGACCCAGCAGCAACAAATATCACCTCAGCCATGACATTTCTCCTGGGGAAAAAAGGAGATAAAGTGGCCCCCCACCCACCCTAAGTACTACTGCAAACTCCTTCAGCCTAGGTTATTCAGGATTCCTGAAATCTTCAGCAACTCTGACCTAGACTGAGAAAGCAGCATGAGATTATGTCTCTGGACATTCCCTGGAGCTGGAACTGGCAGTTGTTCCAGCCAGCACCCTTCCATGGTTTTTCCTCACAAAACCAGCCTGTAAAATCTGGAAGAGGTGACTATTTAATCAAATGTGCAGACATCAATACAAGACTACAAGAAACACAAAAATCAAGGAAATAGCACTCCTTCATAAAAACAAAATAATTTCCAGTAACCAACTCCAAAGAAATGGAGATCTAAAACTTGTTGGACAAAGATTTCAAGATATTGTTTTAAGGAAGCCCAGCAATATACAAAAGAATACAGATAGACAACTCACGAAAATCAGAAAGAAAAAAAAAACAATAACAACAATAAAACACGATGCCTGAACAAATGAGAAGTTTGAGAGAAGTTATAAGAAAAATCCAAACAGAAATTCTGGAGCTGATGAGCACAAATAAAATGAAAAATGCAATTGAGAGTATCACAATCACTTTCAATGGTATTAAACTGAAAACTAATGGTTTAAAAGTGAAAACTAATAACAAGAGATAAGCTAGAAATTTTTTTAAAATTCTAGAAATTAACAAAGTTCTGAGCAATCAAAAGGTCAAAGAAGAAGTCAAAAAGGAAATTTAAAAAAATAATGAAACAAGTGAAAATGGAAACACAACATACCAAAATGTCTGGGATGCTGCAAATTTGTTCTAAGACAGAAGTTTATAAAAACAAATGTCTACATTGAGAAAAAAGAAAAATTTTGAAGTTACAACCTAAGTTCATACATTAAAGAACTAGAAAAATAAGTTATCAGAAGGAAGGGAAAACAAAGACAAGAACAAAAATAAATAAAATGTTGATCAGAAAAACAGTACATAATGGAATTAAGAGCTGATTGTTTGAAAATATAAACAAAACCAACAAACCTTTAGCTAGACTACAAAAAAAACAAGTCTCCAATAAATGAAATCAGAAAGAAAGGAGACATTACAACTGATACCACAGAAATACAAATAATCATGAGGTTTCTATAAATAATTACATACTAACAATACTAAATCATGAAGAAATAGAAAAGCTGAATAGACCTATAACTGGAAAGGAAATTGAATCAGTAAGTAAATATCTCCCAATCAAGAAAAGCCCAGAACAAGGTGACTGCATTTGGTGTATTTTACCAACATTTATTACACAACACTCAACACCAATTCTTCTTAAACTCATTCCAAAAATTAAAGATAAATGAATACTTCCGACTAATTTTATGAAGTCAGCACTATCCTTGATACCAAAACCAGCAAGAAAACTATAAGAAAATAAAATTGCAGGTAAATATCCCTAATAAACATAGATTCAAAAATCCTATTCAAAATATTAGTAAATCAAATATGGAAGCATATTTAAGGGACTATACACCATGGTATAGTTAGATTTATTCCAGGGATGTAAGGATAGTCCAACATAGAGAAATCAATTAATTTAATACACCACACTAAAATCAAGAACAAATATCTTATAATACTTTCAATAAATGCAAAAAACCTCAACATAATAAAAGTCTTATACAACAAACCTACAGCCAACATCTAACTAAATCAATTTCCCCTAAGAACAGGAACAAGACAGGGGTGCTCACTTTCAACACTCCTGTTTGATATGATACTGGAAGTGCTAGCGATCAGACGAGAAGAAGAGATAAAGGGCATCCAAATTGGAAAAGAAGAAGTAAAATGTCCTTATTCACAGATGACATGATATTGTACATAGAAAACTCCAAAGACTCCATCAAAACACTACTAGACTTTATAAATGAATTTGGCAATGTAGCAGGATACAAAATACCCAGAAATCTATGGATTTTTTTTACACCAATAATGAGCTCACAGAAAGAGAAAAAAACAAACAAAAAATCCCATCTACCACTGCATTAAAAAAAAAAAAAAGATACCTAGGAATAAACTTAATTAAGGATGTAAAAGACCTGTACTCAGAAAACTACAGGACGTTAAAAAAGGAGATAGAGGAAGACATAAACAATTGGAGGAACATACCGTGCTCATGGATTGGTAGAATCATCATCATTAGAATGTCTATACTACCCAAAGCAATTTATAGATTCATTGCAATCCCTATTAAAATACCAACGGCATATTTCACAGACCTAGACTGAACTCTCCAAAAATTTATCTGGAATTTTAAAAAAAGACCACAAATAGCCACAGCAGTCCTGAGAAAGAAGAACAGAGTTGGAGGGATCACAATACCAGATATCAAAGCTGTATTACCAACCCACTAATAATATACTGTCACTGGTACTGGCACAAGAACAGACATATAGACCAATGGAACAGAACAGAGAACCCAGAAATAGACCCAACCCATTATGCCCAATTAATATTTGACAAAGGAGGAAGAGCATACAATGGAGTCAAGACAGTCTAATTAATAAAGGAAATTTGCTGCTGGGAAATTTGGTCAGATAGATGCAAAAAATGAAACTAGATTACCAACTTACGCCATACAGAAAAACAAACTCTAAATGGCTAAAGGACTGAACTGTAACATGGAAATTAATAAATATCTTAGAAAACTCCATAGGCAACTAAATATCAGACATATGTCATAGCAATATCTTTACTGATACAGCTCCTAGGGCAATGGAAACTAAGGAAAAAATAAACAAATGGGACTACATCAAAATAAAAAGCGTCTGCACAGCAAAAGAAACAACAACAAAACACCAAGAAAGCCCACTGTATGGGAGAACATATTTGCCAATGTTATCTCCAATAAGGGTTTAATCTCCAACATTTATAGGGCACTCATACAACTTAACAAAAGAAGATAAACAATTTAATCAAAAAATGGGCAACGGACCTAAATAGATACTTTTCAAAAGAGGATATTCAGAAAGCCAACAGACATATGAAAACATGCTCAAAGTCACTAATAATCCAAGAGATGCAAATCAAAAACAACAATGGGTACTGTCTCACTCTTGTCAGAATGGCTATCATCAACCAATCAACAAATGACAAGTGCTGGTGGGGATGCGGAGAAAAAGGAACCCTCTTGCACTGCTGGTGGGAATGCAGACTGGTACAGCCACTGTGGAGAACAGTATGGAGTTTCCCCAAAAAATTAAAAATGGAACTCTCATTTGACCCAGTAATTTCACTGCTAGGAATAGATCCCAACAAATCAGAAACACCAATCAGAAAGGACATATGCACCCCTATGTTTATAGCAGCACAATTTACAAAGCTAAGATTTGGAAACAGCCTAAGTGCCCATCAGCAGATGAGTGTATTAAAAAACAATGGAACATCTACACAATGGAATACTATGCTGCTATCAAAGGATGGAACTTTCACCATTTGCAACAGCATGGATGGAACTAAAGAATATTATCCTAAGCGAAATAAGCCAGTCAGAGAAAAATAAATATCATATGTTTTTACTCATATGTAGGATATAATGATCAACATAAACTGATGAACTAAAATAGATCCAGAGACAAGGTAGCACTGAACAGACCATTCAACCATAGAGAGAAGACAGGGGAAGGGAGAGGTGTTGGAGATCAACCAAAGGACTTATATGCATACACATTAGCATAACCAATGGACACAGACACTGGGGCAGTGAGGGCTTTCCCTCAGGGTAGGAGTGGTGTGGAGGTGTCAACAGGGGGAAAAGGAGACAATATTTAATATTTAAAACAATAAAAAAGAACCTGTTGCATTTTTATATGCTAACAACAAACTATATAAACCAGAAATTGCATCAAAACCATAAAATACTTAGGAATAAATTTAACCAAGGAAGTGAAAGACTGGTACACTGAAAACTGTAAGAAATTGGCAAAAGAATGTCAATTATATATTAATTAAAATAGAGATGTATAGCCCCATCTGATTTGGCTCAGTGGATATAGCATTGGACTGCAGACTGAAGGGTCCCATGTTCAATTCTGGCCAACGGCACATCTCCATTGAGTTGTAATAAAATTCAAATATTTTCTTAATCATAATTTTGCATATTCATTATTTTCTGAAAGCAACAGGATTATAAAATTATGCAAAGTTTTCTCAACAATAATATCTACTATTCATTATTGTGTGATACTTTAACAGAAGTTAATGTTTTCATCTGACAAAGTAAAATAGGAAAATTATTAACTAATTATTAACAAAGTAATGCACTTTTATATAGGCCCAATAGTCATGGATTTCAGAAGTTGTGGGGTGATTATGATTTAAAGAGGATGGTTACTCCCAAATCTGAAAAGTGAGAGATTGAGAAAAACAAAACAAAACAAAACAAAACAAAACACACACACACACACACACACAGACAGAGAGAGAGAGAGAGATGGGTGAAAAGGAAGTAGATTTTTACTGAGGACAAAATCTCAAGGGAATATAAAAGTGTATGTGCTTACAATTGTGAAATTTGATTAAAAGAAACACCATGACCTTTAAAGAGGAATTGTAGGTAAAGAGGTGCTGCACAGCCCAAGTGTATGGAACAGGGGCAGGGATGCAGATGTTGCTATGAAACAGCAGACACTCTTTAATTTTGTGCCCTACAGGAGCATCTGGTCTACTTTCTCCCAGGCCACATTATCACTTAATAATATGGCTTCTATTTCCAGCCTCTTGGAGTCTCTTGGGCCTCAGGGGATCACTGAAGAAAAGGAGAAAAGGAGGTGAAGGAGAAACAATAGAGGAGAATATAGAGAATGGGAGGGACTTTATGTCAATTTGATTTTGACAATGTTTTCTTATTAGTAAAACTGAGTGAGAAAGGAAGATGCCTTTGTTGTAGCAGAGATGGGTATAACTAAGTCAATGGTTGCTGTTGCAATGGCTTTTCACACAGCCTCATTAGGAACCAGGGAGTAAGGACCAAATGACAAATAAAGCACTATCTTTAATTAAAGTCTGAGTAAATAGATAAATAAATAATTCAACCTTCAACTGGTAAATCACAAAATAAGTTAAGTTTGCTGTTAGCACACTACATCTGTTGTTGAATCTTAAAACAGTTAAGACTTCACATTAACTCATTGTTAGAAGACATAGAGCCTTTCTTATTAATGTTTTTATTTCTTTCACTCTCCATATGCTTAAGTCAGTTCAAGTAGCATATATCAACATCATCACCATTGCATTTTGTTAAATGCACCTAAAAGATAAAAACTTCAGAGTAATTACTATGCACTGTATGTGAACTAGAAATAAGATTTTATATGTTTTAGTAGGCAAAGATATATAAATCTGTATATTGTTGATTATATTTATCCACACTCATCTATGTATAACTTTTCCTAGCAAAAAATCATATACACATATAAATTTTATAAACATATGAATATTTTTCAGAATTTTATTTTTTATTTTAGTAATAAGGAAGACAGTGTCAAATTCAGGACAGAACCAACTTTGGTAACATATTTCAGTGAATATTTTGATCCTGGAATACAGTAACTCATTATTTCTGACATCATAACATATTTAAAGAGATAGCAGCTGCTAAATAAAATGATCACATTATCTTGCAAAAGTATCATAAAGGCAATTTTTTCTCCCTCCCACCCACATCCCTTTAAATTGTCTTTCATGTTCTTATATTTTCTCTCCAAAGCTGTCTTGGTTTTACCGAATGTGGTTTAAATATATTGGTAGTGTAGATAATGCATGTATGATTTCCCCAGCTTCAATTCTTGATGCTGATAATAAACAACATTTAGACATCTTGTTTGTCAAATATATGCTAATATTTATGAATTTATGCAAATAGAAAATCTCAGAAAGGCATTTAAGTTTTAACAAATCACATACATTTATATATACAATAAGCTACCTTTAAAAAATGATGCAAGTATGTTATATTAAGACTGTTCTACACAATTTAGAATATACAGTAGTCATGTCCATGGTTGGTTAGATGTTTCAGTGTCAAGGATGACTATGTATAAGTTCATAGAGACTGCATATCCCCACACAGAAAAAGTCCACTGAATTAGGTTTATGTGAGCTTCTTCTTTCACACACTTAACTATTTTTAACTTTGAAAAATGCACATCTATATATTTGTGTACATACCCATATGTCTCCAATGCTATTCTTGGAATTGAAACTAGTTTTTCATAGCTGCAAACCTAAGAGTAATAGGAAATTTACTCTGACAGAAAATCCCTTAGCCACTGTACGTCAGCAATTATACCCATGGTGACATGACCCAAGAAATGAAAAATTCAGCAGATTAAAGACTAAGTGGTTTTGAATACTGATTCCAGCAAATAAGAATCCTAATTTGATATCTGCCGCAGATATTTGTGTTCTATGTGAAATAGGTTAATCATTTTATGTCTCAGTTTCTTTTTTTATGAAATGTGATATGAAAATAAAGCTGGTCCCTTGGGGCAGAGCCATTGCTGGGTTTACATGATCAAGTGTGATGTGCATGCAAAGTGACCCTCATTATGTATATTACGGCCCACTCATGTTCAAGTTACCCATTTATAGATGCATGCAGCTATCATACCTCACATATAAAAGTGAAGATCAGACACATATTTCAATTGTCATTTTTGAGAATGATTAAGCACTAAAGTTATCTAAAGTACAATTTGCAAACTGATGAACAAAAGTAGATCCAGAGACAGAAGCATCCAACACTGTCAAACCTCAGCGAGAAGGCAAGGGAGAGTGGGTGGGAGAAAAGAAACCAAGTGAGGAACTTGTTTGCTTGTAAGCATAACCCATGGACACAGACAATAGAGGGCTGAAAGCCTGGGGTTGGGGCTGGGGCAGGCTGGGAGAGGTCAATGAGGAAAAAGGAGGACATATGTAATACTTTCAACAGTAAGGATTAAAAAATAAAAAAGATACATACTAAAAAAAATAAAGTACAATATGTAATTGTCTGCAATTTCCTGGGCATCCTACTTTTAGCCAACAACACAGGATATTAATCTCACTTTATATTACAATTGGACTACATTCACCCAGTTTTTTATTATTAATTGTAATGCCTGTCCCATGAATGTATTGATTTTTATGCTAAACTTTGTTCTTGTCACAATTTTTGTCACATGAATTAGCTTTTCTAAATGCAGTGCCTTCAATACATTTTACAAAATACATCATCATGACATTACACTTTGGTCTTTACATCTTCTGAGGAAATGGGCCATTTCAAGGCTAAAGCCATATTTTGTACTTCATATTATCCCTTTCCTTTTTTATTTGTATTGAGTGTTCCACAAAGAAAGGCATGCATTCTGCATGGGACTTTCTTTAATGTTATGATTGAGCAAAGGTAGTTCAAATATTGATAAGTTTTTAAAGCATGGTTAAACTATCTTTTAGAGCTTGATGAAACTAAGCATATTTATTTAGAGGGAAAGAATGAGTGAAAATGTGAAATTGTGTCATAAATTGAATAAAAATACAGAAAGATATTTGGAAGGCAATATAATTATTTCCTACTAATTTTATTTTAAAATTATCATAAATTCAAAATCCTCAGCCTTTGGAGCAATGTGAAAAGCTGAGTGCATTTCTGCAGTTCAATAAACGGTATTCTGGCTGCTCATATTAGCCCCGGGTTAATAACTAGCTTGGAAGTACTTTCCTATAATATATACTAAGAAGGAAAATGTCTCAATCACCTGATCATTTATTTAAAAATATAAATTTAGCACTTTTTATGTGCTAAGCTCTCCTTA
>PVJC01051936.1:0-11270 GCA_004026665.1 Murina feae
TGTTCCTTTAAGGCGGCCTTCTAACTACTAACGAAGCCTCCTCTTTGCTTCACCTCGCAGCGTCTATAATGAAACAATTGTTACTTTTACTGGTTAGGCCGGAGCTGCTCTTTCCTTCAGCTCCGGAGGATTCTATGATTGTTACAATGTTTCAAAAAGCTGTGTTTCGCTAGAGGCAGTTTAATCGGAGCTGAGCTGAAGGGCGCAGCTTCACTTTCGCTGCTGCTGCAATGGAAAGGGCTGTTTACTCAGGTCCGTGAGTGGCGGCCGCCATGTTGGCTGGGCTAATTTGCATACAGCCGCTCTGATTGGCTGGTGGGCGTGGCTTACCCTGTCTCGGAGAAACGGTTAATTTTAATATTTCGCTTTTATTAGTTTAGACTAGAGGCCTGATGCATGAAACTTGTGGGGGAGGAGGGGCAGATTGGGGGGAAGGTGTCCCTCAGCTCTGCCTGCACCCTCTCTAATCTGGACCCCTCAGGGGATGTCCAACTGCTGGTTTAGGCCTGATCTTAAACTGGCAGCCGGACATCCCTCTCGTAATCCAGGACTACTGGCTCCTAATCACTCATCTGCCTACCTGCCTAATGCCTCCAAAGGCCCTCCCCTGCAGGGCTGGTCACCCCCAACTTCCTTCACCTGCAGGCTAGATCACCCCCTACTGTCCTCTGCTGCCAGCCTTGTCGCCACCAATTGCCCTTGCCTGACAGCCTGATCTCACTCCCAAAGGCCCTCCCCTGCAGGCCTGGTTGCCCCAAACATCCCTCCCCTGTAGGCCAGTTTGCCCTCAACTACCCTCCCTTACAAGCCAGTTCACCCCCAACTGTCTTCCCCTGCCAGCCTGGTCGCCCCCAATGGCCCTCCCTTTGTAGGCCAGTTTGCCCCCAACTGCCCACCCCTGCAGGCCTGGTTGCTCCCAATGGCCCTCCCTTTGTAGACCTGGTTGCCCCAAACAGCCCTCCCCTGCTGGCCTGATCACCCACAACTGCCCTCCCCTGCAGGGCTAGTTGCCCCCAACTGCCTTCCCCTGCAAGCCGGTTAGCCCCCAACTGCCATCTGATGCCAGCCTGGTTGCCCCCAACTGCCCTCACCTGACCGCCTGATCTCACCCCTAACTGCTCTTCCCTGCAGGCCTAATCACCCCTAACTGCTTCTGCCTTGGCCCCCACAACCATGGCATTGTCCAGAAGGAAGTTGGACATCCAGATGATGGCCTGTTGACCTGGTCTAATTAGCATATTACCCTTTTACTAGTATAGATTGTATTATAATTAAATCTATAAGCATGTCACTGAAAGTATTTTTTTTTTTGGTCATTTACAGTCATTGTTTTATTTTGATTCATTTGCAGGAAAAATATTACATTTTCAGAAAGATCCATTGAAAGTATTCTGATTTATTTTAAATTTCTTATCTCTGAGAATGAACTTTCAGTTCATCCCCTCAAACTGGATGACAATTATTAGAACTCTATAGAGTATCTGGTTTTCTTAGAATATTGGCAATAAAAATAGGAGAAACAATTTGATTATAGGACTGAATGAACTGGAAATAATTCTTGTTTTTGTCTATACAATGGAATACTATGCTGCTGTAAAAAGGAACTCCTACCATTTGCAATAGCGTGAATAGAGCTAGAGAGCATTATGCTAAGCAAAATAAGTTAGTCAGAGAAAGATAAATATCAGATGATCTCACTCGTTTGTGGATTATAATGAATAATATAAACTGATGAACCAAACCAGATCCAGAGACAGAGAAGCATTGATCAGATGCTCAAACCTCAGAGGGAGTGTAGGGGAGGGTGGGGGTAAGGCAGAGAGATCAACCCAAGCACTTGTATGCATGCATATAAGCATAATCAATGGACACACACACCAGGGGGGTGACAGCATGAATGGGAGGGGGGAAATGGGGGTGAGAAGGCTAAAAAGGGCTAATTCAAAGGTAGCCCTGAGGTTCTGGGAGAATGACCTTCAGCTGAGGCATTATCTCCTTCACCAAAACTGGATTAGCACAACAAGACAGGAGCGCTGCTCTGAGGGAAGGGTGGATTGTTAGCTGACACCATAATCTCGGAACACCTGGGGGAAGGGTGGATTGTTAAGCTGGCGTTGAATTCTTGGAACATCTGGGGAAGGGAAATTGGGAGTAGCAATTCCTCCAGGGCCTGGAGGGAGGGAACATATTTGCAATACAATGAACTCAGAAAGCAGATATAAGGCAAGGTTCCTGTGTGTTGCACTGCTCTGATTTGGAACATTCCCAGAGACCGAGTGCGTGATTAAAACTGTGATTTCTCCACTCCTTCAAAGGATCACTTAGTTTTTTCGGTCTTTCTGCAACAGGGGGAGAAGGACACATGTAATACCTTAATCAAAAAAAATAAAATATTACTGATTTTAACCTTTTTGTTTTCCAGATATAAGGAAACTCATTTATTTTCTTAAAGCAGTTTGGTAAATAATACTTTCACTAGAGACCCAAAATTCATGCATGAGGTGGGGAGGTGTCCTTCAGCTCATCCTACACCCTCTCATAGTCTGGGACCTCTCAGACAGGGTCTCTAGGCCTGGCCAGCAATCAGGGCTTATCAGGGCATTTCTTCCCCTGGCTGCTGGCAGCTGGCCCTGCCCCTGCCTCTACCACTGCTTGTCATCTGTGTGGTGCTGCCCTCTTCTCCCTTGCCACTGGTCGCCTCCCTCTATGGGCAACAGGTGTGTGGTGCAATCGCTGGGCTGGCCTGGGCCTTCCTCTGCATAGTGATCAATGGCTGGGCCTACACACCTACCCCAGCATCACCCTTCCCACCTGCTACAACACTGCCAGCCAGGTGGCCTGAGCCTCCCTCTGTGGGGTGATTGATTGTGTGGCTCCAAGATCGATGGCTCTGCAGAGAGAGTACCTGCCCACCCACCTCAGTGCCACTGGCCAGGTAGCCTGGGCCTCCCTCTTTGGGGCTATGAATCATGGGGCAATCGTGGGGTGATAGCAGCCCCCCTGATCAATTGCATTGCACCTGCCTTGGCTGGCTTGGTGCCAGTGCCTGTCTTAGTGTGGTTGTGTGGAAGGCCATCTGGACAGTCATTCTGCTGTTCAGTCAATTTGTATATTATGCTTTTATTATAGACTAGAGGCCTCGTACACAAAATTCATGCACAGGCAGGGCGGTCCCTCAGCCCAGCCTGTAACTTCTCACAATCTGGGACAGCTGGGTCCTAACTGCTTGCCTGTCTGCCTGCCTGATCTCCCCTAACTCCTCTGCCCACCTGCCTGATCACCCCTAACTGCCTCTGCTTTGGCCACCATACCTGGGACTCAGGACCCCAGGTGGCTTTGCCCAAGCTTTGTCAGAAAGAATGTCCAGAATGACGTCGGTCGGGAAGATGTCTGGTCTATCTGGGCTAATTAGCATATTGCCCTTTTATTAGTATAGATAAGCAATATTGAGGCATTTATATTTTTCCCCCTACCTGACCTCTCCGGAATTTGAAAACTCTTAATGAGTGAGTGCTGGAGGCTAAAGAACATTAGTTAGCATAATAAATGTGAGAAGTTTGTCAGAAGGCTGATGGACATCTTCAGCAGGGCTGAAGATCTGCATATTATTATCTGCTGCCAAACAGCTGAGGGCAATTCCCCTAACCTGATAATCCTCTATTATTTACCAAACCTTACCTTTGATATGTACATTTGCTTTGCTAAAGGGCAAAATGTGTTACTAAAAAGCCATAGGTCTGGAGATTCAGGGAGCCATGTGGCTAGAGGTTGAAGCCTCCACATGGTTCCCTCAAATGCTTTCCAAATTTATATTTCTTGTCTAGTCTCTCTTCATTTACGCATAGCCCTTGTCCAGATTCTTGAACCCTTGCTACGGAAAGACTTCAGCAAGTGAGCATTATTGTCCTCATGGGATTGTGTTTGTTTGCATAAATCCAATAAGAATAAGATTTCTTCATAACAGGACATAAGCCAGTTTCCAATTGTGTTTTTAATAACTAAGACTTTGACTGGAATGTCATGTCTGAGAGATACATTCCAGGATTCTCGATGTCACCAGAAAGCTCTAGGAAATGAAGATTGACTTTGAAGCCAGTAAGTCCCTTGGGTAAATAGCCTGTATTTGCCTAGAAAGCAAAGATTTTACATATTATTGAAATGGTCACATAGTTCATGACAATCTTTCCAGGTGAGGAACAAAGGTTGCTTTCCTGAAAGATAGCAAGAAGGAACCTCAAGATACCTGTGGGGATTCCAAAGATTTGAATTCACCCCAACCTACAGGCATTGCAAGCAAAGACTGATGGCAACTGTGTGGCTTGGCTTCTTTGCCCTGAGAAGAAACTTCCTTGAGATTCCAGTAAAGTAGATTTAAAAAGCCTATATAATGAATTGCTATTCCTATTGCGTTTATGCAAATAACCATCCCAAACTGGAACTCAACTCCTACAGTAAATAAATGAGCCTCGGTATGGCTCTTTGATAAAAATGAGGATAATCTGCCCTAACTAGTTTGGCTCAGTGGATAGAACATCGGCCTGTGGACTGAAGGGTCCCAGGTTTGATTCCAGTCAGGGGCATATACCTTGGTTGCAGGCATGTTCCCAGTAGGGGGTGTGCAAGAGGCAGCTGATCGATGTTGCTCTCTCATTGATGTTTCTAACTCTCTATCCCTCTCCCTTCCTCTCTGTAAAAAATCAATAAAAAATATATTTTTAAAAATGAGGATAATCTTAGGGAGAAAAATTGTGGTTCAGTGGCAATCATAATACCCAATTGTAGGTAATGAATTCCACTGCAGTTACTAGTAATTGTGTTCAAAGTTTTTTTTTTAAGGTTGTGTCTGTGTATGCCATACAGACCCCAGCACCTGTTGACATCACCAGAGATGTTCTAACTGCAGAGAGTCTGAGTGTTACTGTGGTTTCATTCCAGCAGAAGCTTTATGTCTGGAAATCTTCTCAATCCATTTATGATTTACTGCATACATTAATCTTTATGTTTTGTGTTATGTTTCATACACTGTATGCCTATGTCTCTGCTTACCTAATTGCTTACTCACATAGTATGGGCCTGACTATAGTAGCCATCTATTATCACTGTGTCCTAAAAATAGAACTCTACAGTCCTAACTGGTTTGGCTCAGTGTATAGAACATCGGCCTGCAGACTGAAGGGTCCCAGGTTTGATTCCCGTCAAGGGCATATTCCCAGGTTGTGAGCTCAATCTCCAGTAGGGGGTGTGCAGGAGGCAGCTGATCAATGATTCTCTCATCATTGATGTTCCTATCTCTCTCTCTCTCTCCCCCTCCCTCTCTGAAATCAATCTATCTATCTATCTATCTATCTATCTATCTATCTATCTATCTGTATCTATATCTATATCTATCTATATATATATCTATATATATATCTATATATAGATATATATATAGATATATATATATATATAAAATAAGACTCTACAGTTTGTACTTAAATTTGAGTCAATAAAACATGAATGGGCTAATGTCTTCACTTAAAACCTCCTCCCTCTTTTTGACTTTCTCCTTTACTTATTGGACAGGGAGGACTTTAGGACTCCGCCTCCCCCTCTCCCCCTCGCCATTAGTAGAAAGAAGTTACAGGAGTGACGCTTTTTCCTGAAAGAATTCAGAGCCAAAATCCATAAGTGGAAATATAATAGGCCAGGACTAATGCAGTTCAACAAGACACCTTCCATATAAAACTAATCATATGACTATGAGATGATATTACCAAAAGAGGGAAATGTTAATGGAGAAGGGCATGTAATAAGAATAGAGCCACGATTGTTTACTAATCAGATTGTTCACTAAGTACAGATGAGTTTTCTGACAGAGCCCGGGAAAATGGAGGATGAAACAAGGCTGTAGAGAAGATGCCTCCATGGGTCTACTTGGAGA
This sequence comes from Murina feae, assembly GCA_004026665.1. Taxonomy (NCBI): domain Eukaryota; kingdom Metazoa; phylum Chordata; class Mammalia; order Chiroptera; family Vespertilionidae; genus Murina; species Murina feae. The sequence continues at coordinate 5,924 of PVJC01051936.1, forward strand.
GGAGACCAAGGACAGGACACACTTTGATTTGGTTGCTATGCCTGAGCCCTGACCTGGTTCGGGAGTTTTGCTTACTAATGCTGATAATTCTCTGGTCCCAGGAATGGGCTGACCTGTTTGTAACAGAAGATTAGCCACCTTGTTATCAGACTTCAGGAGCTCGAAGTCTGAACCGCAGACCCTCCCCTCCCCTTTCCATGTTATAGTTATCTTCTCCCTCATCAGACAGCTGGTGGGGGGGTGAGGAGAACTTCCAGGGTGACCAACTGCTCTCCCCATACTGCTGGCATTATTGGAATAAACCCTCGTCTCTGCTTAATTTGGCTGTAGTGACAGGCAGCCTTAGAGCCATTGTGTCCGATTTTAGTTCCTCTGCACATTTAACACTATACACAATGGAAGGGGTGTGAGACTTGTGGATTGTGGCATGGAGAGCTCTCACAGACATCTCTCAAGGCAGAGGACCTAAGGGGTTTTCTTAGATGGGAGAAAAGGGATTTAAAAAATCTGTCCTGTCTTTTTTTTTTTTTTTTTGTGCACCGTTCCCAGAGGTACTGCAATACTGGGTCAATATGTGGAGTGGACAGAGCAAGCTCCTAGTCCAACTCCCAGCTTCAAAAATCCATTTAATACATTGTCCTCAGTTAGAGGACATATCAGATATTAAGCTGATAAAAACAGATACTATACTTGATTTTAGCCAAAAGGCCGAGAAGCAATGTCCTGCCTTTTATTGACTTGTAAACATGAAGCACTTACAATGTTCTGTAAACCCTTGGAGAGAAGAGTTTGGGGGTCAGGGTGAAGGACTGCTATGTGGAACTATAACTGATCATCAATAAAACGTGACATTCAGACCTCAAAAATAAAAAATGCAAAATCATCAGCTGCCTGAGCATTTTCTTTTTCTTTGTTTGTTCTTTTCATTTTGTATTTTCTTTTTTAATGTTTTTGTTGATTGCATAGAGGGAGAGAGAGAAACATCAATAAAGAGAATTATTGATTGGCTGCCTCCTCTATATCCTTACTGGGTATCAAGCCTGCAACTGGAGCATGTGCCCTGATCAAGAATCAAATAGGTGACCTGGTTCATAGGTTGATGCTCAACCACTGAGCCAGCCACTCTGGCTGAGTTGCCTGAACATTTTCAATCTTGCTTCTTGTCCTGTCAGTTTGGTTCAGATAAACTCAAAAATTCTCTACACATTTGGACAACCCTACATTGATAGGAGGTTTAGCCAAGAACTTAGAAGAGCAGAGGGAAAATTATGTCCTCCTCTGCATAGGCCATACAGCGCCTGCCACAAGTACTTAATTCTGCTGTTGGGACATCAAAGCAACCAGACACAGTAAATGCATGAGTGGCTGTGTTCTGATAAAACTTTTCTTATGAGCATTGAAACTCTAAATTCATATAATCTTCATGTATTGTAAAATAATCTTTTGAAAAATATAAATAGTTAAAAATATATAAACACTTCTTAGCTCACAGGCTCTACAAAATAGGTGATAAGTAGATTTGGCCAATGGACCACGGTGTGCCAGTCTCTGAGATGCATGATGAAGTGCTGGTTTTTATTTACACTGCATTCGTACTCAGGTGTTTTGTCAAGGCTGGTGGTAATAAGGTTTTGTAAAAGGGTTATTTCTAAAGCCACTAAAGCCTGCTGTCATTTTCATTGAATGTTCTACTGTCAACCAAAACAAGTGCTGTAAGAACTATTTTGAATAGTGTCTTGTTAGGGCCTTGAAGATTCCTTTTTATGTGAATTGCATTGAATGATGGGTGCTCAATGTCTCTTTACTTACTTTCTGCCTTACCGATATCAAACAATTCATTAATTTATTCACTTAGTCATTCTTTTGTCCATGCTATCATTCTACTTTAAATGCCAGCCGCTTTGGCGAACACAGGTTAGTTAGCCATGATTGCTGAACTGTAAGAAAGTATAATAGCTGTGATACAAACAAGCTGATGTCTGGGTTCTACTATGATAAGTGTGAGAAGTGAGAAGCAAATTTCAGGACCCCATGGAAGAGAAAGGATGCTGGCAAGGCAGAAAGTACAATTAAGACTTCAGATAAACAAATCTGTTTGAGACATTTGAAGAAAAAAACACTTATTGCCAAAAGCCTCAGTTAATACACTTTCTATTTATTTATACAACAGTGTACCAATTGCCTATATATTCTAAAGTCGTAGAATTTTAAAAACAAAAGACTAGTAATCTATTTGGATTCTCAAATTTAATGAGAACAAATGTGACCCTGAAAGGAGAAGGGAGAAGTTCAAGGTCATTCAATTCCTACTAATTAAAGTTCTTCAGTGCTACTTCAGTATTGTTTCTACTATACTAAGCATTCCTTGCCTCTTGCATGGATTTTTACTAATTGCACATTGTTTATTCCCTCTTTTCTATGCAGATTATCTGTCAACTTTCAGAGTTCTTGTTTCTTCGGAGATACCTTAATGATTATAGTTGACAAAAATTGAGAAAGTGCAATAATAACGCGCAAATGATGTTACCTTTTTTAGGTTTTTCTGCTGATCTGAAGGAAAAATACAATTACCTCAGCTCTCAGACTCAGCATATTGTATTCTCCATTCCAGGTTACTCCATAAATGTAATTATCATCATTTGTGATTCTCACAAGATTATAGGGACTGAGTACTTCATCAACTAAGATCAGAATTTCCCATGGCACAAAACAAGACACGTGGATAATGATCTGGAAAGGTGGATTAAACATACTGAATGAGAGAGCTACACCCTGAAAATGTTCAGGGGATTATCAGTTTAGCTTTTCAAGTCTGTTCAACTGAAGTGAAACTGATGTGGCTCAGTACTATTTTGGGGTTTAAACTTTTACATTTCAGACTTCCTGCTCTTTAAGGCTTCTACCATTTAATGCATCAGAGCAGGATCCACATTCTTTCCTTGCCTTTCCCCCAACCCCAGTGACGGGTGCACATTTTCCCACTTCACCCAGGGTTCTTCCAGACACATGGGGGAGTAAGGGGGCACACCCAGGTTCCCAAGGCGGAAGCTCTGGAGATGCAGGGTTCTAGAGTTTTTGTGCTTTCCTCCAGGATATCATTTAGAAAATGGTTTATATGGCTAGGATCCCAGAAGAATTTCAAGGGACTGAATACTGCAACTATGACTTAAACAGTTCTGTGTGAAACATTACTCATTGTGATGATTATTATTACTTAGGGGGTTACTGTTATATTCCAGAGCTTCAAGCACATTATTTCATTTAATCACCATAGAATCCGATAAAACAGTTATATCAATAACAATAAAAAATAATAATGGGTTTGTGCTCCTGGCTATGTTTTAGAGCTTCTTCTAAGTGTTTTAGTATTTTACATGTATTCATTTATTTAATCTCCCCAGCATCCATAAGAGTTATTAACATTTTGAAACTTGAAATTATAGTTACATAATGTGCTTAATGTCACAACTAATAAATGGCAGAACAAAGTTTGGAACCTAGACAGTCTAACTCTGGAGGTCACATATTCAACCACTGTACTTCAGAGAAGCTGTCATAAAAGGCAGCCAATGGAGGGAATGTATCTTTACTCCCACACTCTCTTCCATAGGCAAAAAAGTCTTATCTGCAGGCCCTACCTAACTTGAATAGGGGTGTCATTTAACAAAAGAATTCAAGTCATTGAGCAAATGCTATGGCTGGTGGATCAAATGTTATATACACACACACACACACACACACACACACAAAAACACACATATATACACACACATACATACTAGGCCCGGTGCACGAAATTCATGCACTGGGGGGGGGGGGGGGCGGTTTCCTCAGCCCAGCCTGCCCCTTCTCATAGTGCGGGACCCCTCAGTGGATGTCCTACTGATAGCCCCAGTCTGGCAGGCGCCGTGTGTATGTGTGTGTGTGTGAGTGTGTGTGTCCCTGCTGGGAGCCTACCCCTAGCCGCAACTGAAGCTCAGAGCAGTGCACACCATGGAGGCTTGGAGCAGGTACCCCTCTGTGTTGATCTCTCAGGCTCCTGGCCTCGCCTGCATGTTGTTCTCTCCCATGAGCTGTGGCCAGGGCTGGGTGCTGCCTGTTGGCCACGCTTGCCTACTCCCCGATCTTGCCACCGGTGACCCAGAAGCAGGCTAAAACTGGCTCTCCAATATCCCTGAGGGGTCCCAGATTGTGAGAGCATGCAGGCCAGGCCGAGGGATCCCAGCCTGGCCCCACTTGCCTGCTCCCCAATCTTGCCCCCCCACAGGGAAGCAGGATCTCACCCTGGCTACTGTGAAGCAGCCAGGCCCCGCCTGTGAGCTGCTTTGTGGCCTGGCCAGCCCTGACTGCTCCAATATCTCGCCCTCCTGACCATGAAGCAGTCAGGCCCCCCCCATGCTCTGCCTTGCAGCCTGGCCAGCCCTGCTTGCTCCTCAATCTTGCCCCAGCTATGGTGAAGGAGCCAGGCCCACCTATGAGCTGCCCTGTGGCTGGGCAGTCCCTTCTTGCTCCTCGATCTCACCCTGGTGAAGGAGAAGCAGCCAGGCCCTGTCTATGTGCTTCCCTGTGGCCAGGCTGGCCCTGCTTGGTCCGAGATCTTGCCCTGGCTACCTTGAAGCAGTCAGGCCCAGCCCGTGTGTTGCCCTGTGGCCTGGCCGGCCCTGCTTGCTCTGCGATCTCGCCCCGGTTACCGCAAAGCAACCAGGCCCCGCCTGTGAACTGCTCTGTGACCAGGCCAGCCCTGCCTGCTCCGCAATCTCGCCCCAGGGTCCACAAAGAAACCAGCCCCACCTGTGTGCTTTCCTGCAGCTCCCCGGCCCTGCTTTCTCTGAGATCTTGCCCTGGTGAACGTGAAGCAGCCAGGCCCTGCCTGTGTGCTGCCTCACGCAGGGCCTGCCTTGCCTACTCCCCAATGGCCACAGTGACCCCCAAGCAGGCCCTTCTGGGGGCTGCCTGCTGGCAGTGTTTGCCTGCTCCAGGGCAGCAAGACCTGCTCATGGGTTACTGAGGCAATGCCTGTTGGACTCACGTTGCCAGGGTGACACTGTCAGCATCCTACCCCTTCGCTATGGGTGCCACCATCTTTTTCTCAGAGTGATGGTTAATTTGCATATTACTATTTTATTAGATAGGAGATATATATATATATATACTAGGGGCCCGGTGCACAAAAATTTGTGCACTCGGGGTGGAGGGAGTCCCTCAGCCCGGCCTGTGCCCTCTCACAGTCTGGGACCCCTCAGTGGATGTCCTATGATGGCCCCAGTCTGCCAGGCGCCTTTTGTGTGTGTGTGTGTGTGGCCACTGGGGACCTGCCCCCAGCCGCATCTGAGGCTCGGAGCAGTCC
>PVJC01051937.1:0-11312 GCA_004026665.1 Murina feae
GCGCGCGCCTCCGTACCTCTGTACTTTGCTTCCGCTGCTCCTCTGAGTCTCAGACTCTTCTCTAGTTGTAGGATTTTCACTCAGCCAGCCTTCCTGTGGGTGCGAGTGGTGTCCGTGTGTTCTTTTCGAGGTTTTTCTGAAATAGTTGTTCACGGCTGCATTTACGGTGTCTACCCTATGCTGCCATCTTGTTTCTCCTCAACAGTTTTTATATAGAATTAGATACCTGTAATATTAAATGTGCAGTAGTCTCAGCCAATAGGAAACATAGGATGGAATTGGGGTAAAAAGTGACATACACATGAAAAAATTCCAGAACAGTTAAGTTCTCAACCTTATGTTTTCTAGAAGTCCAGTAGGAGCCTAGACAGAGTAATATATAAGATTCAGGCATCAGCTGAGACATTATCTCTTTAGGAAGCTTTCCCTGGTCCCTTTGCATGGACCAAATCTCTTCTAACATTTCCTGTCTGCCAAGAAGATCATGTTGTATTAAATGTCTCAGGTGGTTTTTCTGTCCCCTCTAGATTGTTTGTGGCAAAGGAAAATATTTTATTTATCATTGTATTTATAACTCCTAATTGCAGTGCCTTATATATAGTGGGCTCTCATTAAATTTTTGTCACACTGACTAGAATTTGTCCATAGTGTGTACTTTAGATTTTTATAGTGGGTAATACATGTTAGACCTTTATGCTTCGTTGATTCTTACAAAAACGCTATGAAAGTAGAAAATTCTACTTTCTTTACTGTGTCATTATGGTTTGCAAACATTTTGAAACTACAAAAGGGGGTTTATTTAATACTAGTCTTAGAGCTACAATCAGTACCAATGACATAAAAAATTACCTTTGGTTGTAATTTTTAGAGCTCTTCATAGCCCAAATTCTGATAATTGGAAAAATTCTGTGAACATAGCACAATTCCTTTAATGAAAAAAGTGAACTTGCTTATTGTGTGTGTATGTGTATCTTATAAATTATAAAGCAGACAGGTAAAAAGTAGAAAAATCATTTATAATGGGATAGCCAGAGTTTATCTCTGCTAATATGATGCAAAAATGAGATTGTATTATGCACACTGTTTTGCAACCAGTCTTTAAGTATTAATGTCTAATGAACTATTAAAGTCTAGAGTACTAGTGGGCTTATAATTAATATAAAGCCTTTTTTTATGAGAGTATCACATTTAATCATTAATTTGTATCAATTTTCAGAGTAAATGAATCCTCACACTATGATCTAGCCTTTACAGATGTACATTTTAAACCTGGTCAAATTCGAAGGCATTTTATTGAGGTTCCTGAGGGTGCAACATGGGCTGGTAAGTAAAATTAAAGTGTGTCTTGAGCACTTATCTTTTTGTATATTCTATCTCTTTTATGATTATGATTATATAAAGTTCATGTATCTGTAATGCATATTTTTCTCATAACAATAGATATCTGGCATTCTAGATTTGCTAGTAGATTTTAAACTTTTTAAAGATGTATTATTATTGATCATTGGCTCATACATCAGATCATCTAGGCCATCTTAATGTTTTAATATTCAAGATTTTAACTTAGTTTAGCATAATGCCTTACCTGTTAGTGAATGGAGTTGGAGTTGCATTGTTGAACGACTCTGGCTGCCATGCATGTACACAGAGCCCTTGCAGATATATAACGTTAGGCTCTGATGAAATGTACACTAATCATTTTAAAGAATAAAAATCTATAGTTAATACTTATTCCAAAATCTTTTTGATGGTAGATGTTAGTAATTATAATGCCCTAACTGTGACTTGTTTTGGCTGGTGTTGAAAATAATTAGTGTTTTGTGTGTTTTTTTAAAATAAAAAGTTATCAGATGATGCAGAATGGAAAGAGATCAGAGCATTTAACAGTCTCAGATTAGAAATGTACTACAGAGGGTGGAGGAAATGGGGAGATGTTGGTTAAAGAGTGCAGACTTTCATCTATGAATAAGTTTGAGAGATTTAATGGTGATTGTAGTTAATACTGTATTGTATTCTTGCAATTTGCTAAGAGTAGATTTTAAATGTTCCTACTATCCAGAAAATTGGTAACTGTATTGTGTGTGTTAACTAACCTTATTGTGGTAAACATTTCATAGTGTTTAAGTACCTCAAATCATCAGGTTGCATGCCTTAAACTTATACAGTGTTATTTGTCAATTTGATCTCAGGCAGGGATGGGGCTAGGGCTAGTGGGTGTCAAAGAGAAAAAAAAGTACTACAGATGATTCCTATTTCAAATAAAATTTACAGTTATAACATCAGGTTTTGTATTATTAGCAATTGATTATTAAGTTCACAGAGCTTTGTGCCAACTTGACCTTGTGAACCAGAGAATTAATCCCTGCTTAGTTTCCTGTATTAGAATGGGTATTCAGTAGATAAGCTGCTGATCCTGCTTCACAGTGATTTGGGCTTACCTCCACTTCTGCCTTGGAATAAAACTGAGCATATTTATTTCTGACATTATCCCTTCTAGAAGCAAATAGAATACAAATAAGCCAAGAGGGAGAGACTAGGAAAAATTATTAATGAAGTTGAATAGATGCTAATGGAATTTAGGCATGATGACAAATAGAGGTTTCTAAAATTAAAATCCACTGTCAGGAATTACTTGGCTTTTTACTAAAACAAGAGGAAAGGTTGAGCTTAGCAGAGGGGAGAGGGATTTTGAAAGGTACCTGATTAGGATAATTGTGTGTCCACCTATGGAAAGCTTGCTGTTTCCTGGTATTTGCAGCATAGTGGTTGTTTATTTTAATCCTGATTTACTTATTTTCCATAGCTGAATCTTCTACCCTTTCAGTTTTATTAATACTCTATTGAGTCTTTGTTTTTAAGAAAGTATGCAAATTTCATTTGAATATATCATTTGATTATTGATATATATCATAAGATCACTTTATGTTCATTTTGAATCTTATCAGTATAAAATTTTGCTTCTTTTTTATTTTAGAAGTTACAGTGTGTTCTTGTTCTTCTGAGGTGTTGGCCAAGTTTGTTCTTCATGCAGTACAACTTGTGAAGCAAAGAGCATATCGAAGCCATGAATTCTATAAGTTTTGTTCGCTTCCAGAAAAAGGAACACTGACTGAAGCTTTTCCAGTCTTAGTAAGTTTTAATTAATAGTTTGAAATCCTGAAACAATTTCTTTTCCCTTTTGGTGTGGACTAAGTATTTGAATTTGATTTTGATTTTATAGTTTACTAGAGGCCCAGTGCACAAAATTTGTGCATGGGGTGGTGGGTGGGTCCCTCAGCCCAGCCTGCACCCTCTCCAGTCTGGAACCCCGCTCACAATCCGCGACTGTTGGCTCCCAACTGCTTGCCTGGCTGCCTGCCTGATTGCCCCTAACCACTCCCCTGCCAGCCTGATTGATGCCTAATTGCTCCCTGCTAGCCCGATTGCCCCTCAGTGCCCTCCCTTATCAGCCTGGTCACCCCAAACTGCCCTCCCCTGCCGACCTGGTTGCCCCCAGCTGTCCTCCTCTGCCAGCCCGGTCAACTGTAACTTCTCTCCCTTTCAGGCCTGGTCCCTCCCAACTTCCCTCCCCTGCCAGCCTGATCACCCACAGCTGCCCTCCCCTGCCAGCTGTCTTGTGGTGGCCATCCTATTCTTGTGTCCACATGGGGGCAGCCATCTGGTGTGTTGGAGTGGTGGTCAATTTGCATATTACCTCTTTATTAGATAGGATATTCAAAGTATTTTGGGGCTCTTTACTTTGTTAATGCCAAATAAATGAAGTAGGAAGATAGGTGATCTAATTAGGATATTTGAGACCGAGTCTGGGACAAATATTAATCTCTTTTTAACTCTTAAATAATTTAGTCAAAAGAAGTGCTGGTCTGACAGGTACTCTTCCTTGCATTGGGAACCCTGACTGATCTTGTGTCTTTATCCCACTCTAGATTATTTCCTTATTTAAGACAGTTCTATGCATCACTTAAGTTATTTTATTACTACCCAAGAGGTTAATTTGCTTTCTAGGTGAAACTGGTACTGCTTTGTACAGAAACTACTTCAAATATGGCAGGTCTCCATTCTTACCCACAGTGTTAGAAATAATGACCAGACCTTCCTCCATGGAAGCTGAATGTACTGACGTTCTGTCTTGAACTTGCTCCGTAGTTGGTCATATGATCTTCCCTTTATCTTTTCTGATTACTTTCACTTGTGTTTATGTATCAGTGACATGATTCATCTTTAAACTTTTTAATGTACTGATTTCTAGAAAATGTAATTTAAAATTGAGCACTAGGAAGTTTTTGTTTTTTATTATTTTAATAGGGAAAAAATGTAAATAATCATAATTTCATTTTATTTTGGTTGCCAGCCAGCTGAGAGCCTGAAATTCGTCTGTGGCTATTGAATATGCCTTACAAAGCTGTAATACCCTTTCTCCTATCTTTATTTTTCCTTTGGTTCTAGGTTTTTATTCCAGTTTGTTTTCACCATTATTTTATCATGTATGTTTTCAAAAGCTGCCTCAGATATTTTATGACAAGCAGTGTAGGATTATGAGTAAATAACTGTATGTATTTAAATTCCTGCACTATATCCCTGCAACTATAATTTCTGTAAGTCCAAGCACAGTTAAAAGTTATTGTGTTCTTTGTTTTACAAGTAAGGAAAGTTTGAAGGCATAGAATTGCTTTGAAACATCTATCGTTTATAATCTATAATTTGAAGTAAAATGAGAACATGGAGCGTATGTAGTTCTGACATTATCTGAGATTATTTATACATTTGTAACTTATTTTTCTTTGCAGAGTGGGAAAGCAATTGAATTTTGCATTGCCCGCTGGTGGGCTAGTCTTAGTGATGTCAATATTGATTACACCATTTCTTTCCATGGGATAGTGTGTACTGCTCCTCAGTTGAACATTGTGAGTTCCGCATTTTTATTATTTTTAAATAAGTTGTTTGTGTTATTGAAAAATAATCGTACTGGTTGGATTTACACTTCATTGGGGGACATTACTAGTAGTTCTTAAAATAACTACGGGTAATTTAAAAGTAGTCCTGTTTATGGGTGCTTATAAACTTTGCATTAGATATTTATTTTATGTCTTAATATTGTTATAAAATATAGTTTATTTTCAGTGAAGTTTGAGAAACTAATTTGATAAATATCCTTCATAGCATGCATCAGAAGGAATCAACCGTTTTGATGTTCAGTCCTCCTTGAAATATGAAGATCTGGCTCCCTGCATAACTTTGAAGAGCTGGGTCCAAACACTACGGTATCATTAAGTGTTTTAGGGCTAAGGATGTTGAGTATTGATGTGGTGGGGGGCAGGAGGATCTTACACTCTTTGAAGAGATAGTAATTTCTTAAATCCATCTGAATGTTGGAAATGAAAATTCAGTTTATGACACTCTAGCCTCAGAATCTTGGCAGGTCTCTGAGGCAACTCCAGCAGTAGCTTCTAGCATTGTATAGCATGTATGTAAAATTTTCAGTGCACCCAGCAGGATCTGTCCTGTGAAGAGTGAGCGCCACCTGCAGTCACTGTTAGTGATTGCCATTCTAGCATCTAATATTGGGATCTGATTGTACTTAGTTGACATTTGAAAATATTTTTATTGTGAAAAGATTATCTTTATAATGTTGCAGAATTTAAACTATAATATGTATTACTATGGTTCAGTCAGTAAAGAATTAGGTAAGTTGATTAAAATATTATAAAGTATACTGAAAAGGGTAGTATTTAGGAACGTGTATTTGCGTCTTGTGATACGTTATAGATTTTGTTGATTATAGTTTTATTTGTCTCATTAAATGAATTATTGAATCAAATAATTACTCTTTGTCTAATTACAGCCCACTGAGTGCAAAAACAAAACCTTTAGGATCAAGAGATGTTTTGCCAAATAATCGTCAACTTTATGAAATGATCCTTACCTATAACTTTCATCAAGTAAGTATCTTTATAATAAAGTAGACTTTTACAGTACACTTTTGTGTTTTGTTAATTAATCAGAATTTAAAATGGGAGGATGATAAATGTAGTCTATGTAAATATGAAATAGAATCAAGTAATTAACAGTGCTTAATTTGGAATTATTCTTTGGGAAATTATGATTTGTAATGATCTAAGTACCATTCAAGTCTGAAGTCACAAATTCTAGTTTGTGGTGACCTGGCCTTCGAGACTTCGTTTTTGTAATCACTGAATTTATTCAGTGGTACCTGGACAGTATTGCCTGTCCAGTGGTTAGGTGTCTCATCAATGCTAGATGCCTTCTGAGTATGGTAGTAGTTGGCCTGTTAGTTTTCTGTGAAGCAGGCTTTGGAGCAGCAAGACATTAGAATAATTCCTAAGTTGAATGAGTGGTAAAGGTATTTGAAGCCAGTATAATTGTTGGATAAAAGAGTTTATGTAGGCCCTAGCTGGTTTGGCTCAGTGGATAGAGCGTTGGCCTGCGGACTGAAGGGTCTCAGGTTCAATTCCGTTCAAGGGCACATGCCTGGTTGCTTGCTCAATCCCCAGTAAGGGGCATGCAGGAGGCACCCGATCAATGATTCGCTCTCATCATTGATGTTTCTATATCTCTCTCCCTCTCCCTTCCTCTCTGAAATCAATAAAAATATTTTTTTAAAAAAGAGTTTATGTAGGATACATAGATTTCAGTAAAACTCTTACTGAAACAAAATATTTGGTTTTATTGGGAGATTTATTTCAGTGAATATAAAATTTCAGTTTTATAAAGAAAATATATGTTAATTTATTAATTAATACAAATGGCTAGGTTTGTATATTTAAAAGAGAAGTACCTGTTATTAGTGCAAAAATACTGGATGTCCTACATTTTAAAAATTGGCTCTCACAAGAAAAAATTTTAATACTTTTGATGTAAAAGTCTCATCAGTAACAGTATTACAAATCTTTAATAGAAATCATGTGAACCATGTCAAGTAATAATTCTTTATTTTTATAGCCCAAAAGTGGGGAAGTAACTCCAAGTTGCCCACTACTTTGTGAATTATTATATGAATCAGAATTTGACAGCCAGCTGTGGATCATCTTTGACCAGAATAAAAGACAGATGGGTTCAGGCGATGCCTATCCACATCAGGTATGAAATTTGCAGTGATTTTAAAATTAACAAATTCCTGATTTCTCGTTATGGTAATATTTGTGTTGTGTTTTTTTGGAACCTCAGTTGTCTGTTGGGACCACCTTTCAGCCATGTAGTTTAGCTGATTAAGTTTTGGAGTGGACGAAGGCAAGGATGACATAGGCACTACTGGCCAGCATAGTTTTGTTTTGTTTTGTTTTGTTTGTTTGTTTGTTTTTTCTGCTTCCTTACCCTCTACTTCCAGCCATTTGAAGGTTAGGCAAATCTTCTGATATACTAGGAAGTGAGCACCTGAAAATGATCTTAGGTCTTAACTGGGTAAAGAGCACTGTAGCAGTGTCCTAGAAATTTAAAATTTATCTTTTCATTGGACAACTGTGTATTGAGCACTTCCTGTATGCTAAGCATTCTGCTTGCACTATTGTATGGAAGAAAAAAACCTTTTAATCGTAAATTACAGAAATATTATCCCTTATTGAAATATTGCTACAAGGAAATAAGGTAAATCCTGTAACATTTATAATTTGATACTAAATAATGACAATAACTTATGCAGGTGGGTTTTTTTTGGTTAATCATTCAAGGAATGATTTCCTTTTATTCTCAAAGCAAGCCCCAGTCACGTCTTTCTCAGTACAGACTGAATTGTTGCAATGCCATTACTTTGGGTGCTTTTAAAATCTCATCAGAAGAATACAGATTAACTAGGTGAAGCATAGTAAATTTTATTCCTTGACCTCTGATTGCTGCATCTATCAGCAATAAAGTGATGGGGCATTTTTGTTGTAATAGGAAGATTACCAGTCATGTGTATCACACTTGTGTGTATGTGTTTTAGGTATTATATGGCACCTGCATTTTGCTAATTTTGCATGTTGTTTTATAAATTCTTGAATAACCATGAACTACAAAATAATAGCTTTTTTCAGCCTGGAACAGACTGATGTAGCTGAGACTATGGGAGTAACCTATAGTTGGGAGAATGAGGGTTTAGGAGTCAGACCTGCTTTCAGTCCCTTGTCCTTTACTCTGTATGTGACCTTGGACAGTTCACTGATGTCCCTGGTCCTGCTTGCTCACGTGCAAGATTGAGATTTTGTGCATACATAAAGGTGTGTGTAATAACTTGTGCTGTACCTCATCTGCTGTTAAGCGCTCTAAGTTGTAACTGTTCCTGTTTATCCTCTTTCTATAATTTCTGTATACTTGGCTAAACTTTACTTTTTCTAAATGTTGTTTTTCTTTTTTTAGTATTCATTGAAACTGGAGAAAGGAGATTATACAATTCGTCTACAGATTCGTCATGAGCAAATCAGTGATTTGGAACGTCTTAAAGATCTTCCATTTATTGTTTCTCATAGGTTGTCTAATACCTTGAGCTTAGATATTCATGAAAATCATAGCCTTGCACTTCTAGGAAAGAAGAAATCAAGTAATTTGACACTACCACCCAAATATAATCAGCCATTCTTTGTTACTTCCTTACCTGATGACAAGTAAGTGATGTCGTTGCTTATATTTAATACTCACCTTGCACACTATATTCTATTAATTTTAGTTCATTACCTTAGACTAAGTATGTTATAACTAAGTATGTTATAGTATGTTGTGATTTACCATTTTATACTAAGGTTATTTGTCCCTTTGATTTTTGAAATCTTAGCTATGGAAATTATTTCAGAATATAATGATTTTTGTCCCCTTTCCCCCCACTCCTAATTATCTTTGTGAAACGTTCTCTTTTTCTCTCTCTCTTTTGAATCTTCTTGTTAGAATACCTAAAGGGGCAGGACCTGGATGCTACCTTGCAGGATCCTTAACATTGTCAAAGACTGAACTTGGAAAGAAAGCGGTAAGTGCTAATTTTGTTTTGTTTTTTTACACTGAAATTACCTATTATAAAATTCCCTTTCATTAAAGATGGGGATTAATTCCACATTTCAGAATGGGTTAAAGAGAAGATCTCCCTGGCCAAAATATGTATAGTTTTTACCCCCAAGTTACTAGTAGAGATCAATTAATATTTTGTTGTATTTTGAAATATTTAGTTTACTTTTTCCCAAGTAGAAGATACTCTGGCCCTGAATCTGTCCTACCTTCCATGGCTAGTATACTTGAATTTTCCATCAAGTCAAACTTAACATCTGATTTAAAGTTTGCTTAAATGAATGGGTGGCTTCTATAAACTAGTCAGAACAATTATTGCTAATTAACGATATTTTTCACACCATACAGACGTTTCTCTTGTTCAAATTTTACATGTTATGTTGGTAATTATAAGATGTTTCTTTTGGCATTGCCTTTTATTTTGGAGTTTCAAAATTAAGGGATTTTTTTGTTAACATTTTTTCTGGTTGTTAGAGAAATATTATAGTTCAATAAGTAACTCAGCTTTTCTATCCTTTCATTATAAATTTGTTATGAGGAAATGTTTATATAGCTCTGTCACCTTTTGTCATATCATTTTAGCTCAGTGCTAGTAAAAGTCATTCTTTCAGTTTTGTATTTCTCTTTAGCGTTAGTTCTTACAAGCTAAGCCTATTATCTAATGCTGGAATCTAGAAATGCTGTAATCAAATGAATAGATCTCATACATATTAACAAGCACACTTATTTCTTGTCACTATTGAGCCAAAGATCATTTATTTGCTGTCATAGAGGCATAACTTAGGAATTTTGTGTTTAGAAAAAGTTGTTTTCCCTGACATTTCTTGAGTCTCATTTCAGTTTATACTATTTATTTATACATTCTTTAGTATGATTTGAAGTGAATGAGTAGGTGATTGTACTGGAATTCGTGGATGCACTGATTTAAGAACTAGTAGTCTTTTCTTGTAGACATCATTTCCTGGGTAGTGTGGCCACTTCCTCCATGGGGCTTCAGTAGTGAGGCTTCAGTGATGATGTTCACACCCTGACAACTCTTCTGAAGTGTCCACTTCCTTGTGATGAGTATGACAGAAGAGCATTGTTATTAAATGTATGCTT
This sequence comes from Murina feae, assembly GCA_004026665.1. Classification (NCBI taxonomy): domain Eukaryota; kingdom Metazoa; phylum Chordata; class Mammalia; order Chiroptera; family Vespertilionidae; genus Murina; species Murina feae. The sequence continues at coordinate 10,090 of PVJC01051937.1, forward strand.
TTTAGCAATTCAGAGATAGTTACTACTTCCTGGCTGCAGTTGTGAAATTATAAACATCTGGGATTAACTGTAGTTATTACTTATCAGGGTTGATTTTCTTGAGAGAGAGCAAAAACCTAAAACTATAAGTTAATTATATTTCCCAGGACATTATTTATTTATTACTCTTCCCTCAGTAGTTTTGCATTTTTTATGATTTTTGGTAGTTGGGAAGGTTCATTTTACTTCTCTTTGACTTGAATGATGCTTTTTTTTTCTATGAGAGAATGTGTGTATGTGATTGTTGTGATGTCCTTAAAAATCAGACTCTGTAGACTAGCAGCTAAATTTAGTATTTCCAAAAGGGTTTTGATAACTAATGGATTTTGCTCTACAGAATTTTTGAAATAAGTTGAAAAACATTCACCTTAAGAATATAATTTCAGTGCGTTTTTATTTTTAAAAAATCAAAGTGGCAGTGTTGCTTTATTTAAAAGCATGCCATCTTGATCACAGACCTTACCCTTCTAAGTATGGGACACATGCAGGTAGAAAGTAAACTGAGAGAAAATTATACAGAGGTGGTGTCTCCATCCTGTGTAGATGATGCATGTTTTCTTACAGAATGTTGTTCTAACTCCCAGGGGCAGTCTGCAGCAAAACGACAAAGAAAATTAAAAAAGGTACTGATTGTCAGTTCTTTAAAAAGATGTCTTAAAGCCTTATTTGCATATTAGTTAAACTTTTTTTCTGTCACTATTATAAATCCTTTTAAAAAAATCTCTCCCTTAATCTTTCTTTAAGTTCTGCAGTATAGTGCCTTTAGCTTATCAGTGTTGACATACTGCTTTTCTAAAGTTACTTTTCTATCATAAATTGCTAGAGGACCCCTGTTTTATAAGTATATAGCAAAATATAATGCTATTTATTTCTTATTACAGATAAATAATAATATTTTTAATTTTGCTTATCTAAAATCTTACGTAGAGAGAAATGAAACTTTTCAGCTATGTAGGCCAAACAATTATTTTTAAAGTCTAAAAAAAATTCTTAAATTGGATGATTTGATTAAAAATATTAAGATATTTCAAGTGAAGTTGATTCCATGCTCTTGCATCTTCTTAGTTCTTAAAGGGCAGAGACAAACAGAGCAATGGATAAAGCAGGAACAGAAATAAGGACTGTTGACCCAAAATTAAAACTTATACTAAGAGCATAAGCAGATTTTCAGGCCATAACTAGTA
>PVJC01051938.1:0-11312 GCA_004026665.1 Murina feae
GTTCTGGGACGCAGGTCTAACTTTATTGAGGAAGTACAGGTATTTATAGGTGGAGGTGGCCAATCATGGAACACCATCTTGGGGGAGCCAATGAAAGGTCAGGGTACTGTGTAGGCGGCTCTGGGAGGGGCTCAGGCGGGCGTTGCCATCTCCCTGGTGTGCCAGAAAGATCTGAAATGCTGGAGTAAGCTCACAGCATTGCATCAGCTGCTGCACCGAGCTAAACCTCCTGTGCTCTACCTAAATGCCTAGGCCTCCGTTCAAGGTAACAAAGTTTCAATTACAGAAGATAAATAAACCCCAGAAACCTGATTCCAGCCAGCCTTGCTGGGACCTTGGGTCAATGGAAGCTGTGGGCAGCCTGAAAATGGCCCTCAACCCTTCACCTAGGCTGGCCACACCCCCATGGGGTGAGGGTTCCCACTGGGAGGGCTTGGCCAGCCTGCAAACAGCTATCAGCCCCTTCCCCCAGGCTGGCCAGGCACGCCAGCAGGTCGATATCCCCTGAGGGGTCCCAGAATGGGAGAGGGCACAGGCCAGGCTGAAGGCCCCCCCTCCAATGCACAAATTTTTGTGCACCAGACTCCTAGTAATCTATAATAATAAAAGCATAATATGCTAATTAGACCAAATATCCTTCCAGACAACCTTCTGGACGAAGCCAGGGCTGCAAAAGAATCTTGGGTCCTGGGTGCCAGAGGGAAGCTGGTGCCTGCAGCTGGGGAAAAGAAGGCCTACTCTTGCATGAATTTCGTGCATCGGGCCTCTAGTAATAATAATAATAATATAAAATTTGGATACAGGCTCCTAGAATAATAATCACTTCAAAGTGTGAGTTCAGATCCCCTGATGTTAATTTTGTCAGGGAACAAATAGAAAGTTAGCTTTAGCCCAGCCGGCATGGCTCAGTGGTTGAGCAACAAATGACCTATTAACCAGGAGGTCACAGTTCAATTCCCATCAGGGCACATGCCCGGGTTGTGGGCTCGATCCCCAGTGTGGGGTGTACTGGAGGCTGCCAATCAATGGTCAGTCTCATCACTGTTGTCTCTCTCTCTCTCTCTCTCTCTCTCTCTCTCTCTCTCTTTCTCTCCATTTCCCTTCCTCTCTGAAATCAATAAAAATGTATTTAAAAAATAAAAAGAAAGTTAGCTTGATCCTCTTTCTCAGTTAGTCAGGGCTTAGGTGCAGCCAGTGTACTGGTGGCCTGGAGCAGGACTTGTCACAAGACCTGTGTGGCCCCGCGGAGACTTTTGGAGAAATCCTGCCTCGACCCCGAGCTGAAGCTGGTCAGAGAGTGTGGGTCCTACCTCCCTCTCCTCAGAAAACATGATCCCCTGCCCCTCTCCCTCACGGCATCCCCACACCTGCCTCTGCATTTTACTATCTGCCAAACCTGCCACGGCCACCCCTTTCCAAGTCAGCGGCCAAGTGGTAAGAAACCCGCCCAGGAACACCACTCCCGAGGCGGGGGCTCTCACAAACCCCACCGACTTCCTGCTCGTGTAATTGTGCTGCTCATCCTTGAAGCATCTGTAGCTGACATGTTGCCACTGTCAGCTCATTAAATAAATTACTTACTAAAGTAAAGCGCATCCCTACGGCAAGTGCCTGGCCTGCTGACATCCCCGAGGAATGGTGCCAATGGTTTCAGCTCCTTCTGATTGGGCCGAGGCAGCCCCCCAGCAGGATGGGGGCTCTGGGAGTGAGGGCCCGGGGTCCCCGCTTACAGTGAAGGGACACACTTGTACCCGGGGTCCCATGCACACTCTTATGTCATTGCTGGCCACTAGGTGTTCTTGGTGAAAACCTGTGAGTTATAGATTACCTTTCTCTTTTGTTATTGATTTCAGAGAGGAGGGGGGAGGGAGAGACAGAGACATCAGTGATGCTCCCTCCTGCACACCCCCTACTAGGGACTGGGCCGCCGCAACCTGGGCATGTGACCTTGACTGGAACCAAACACAGGACCCTTCGGTGAGCACACTGGCTGGGCCAGATTTCCTCCTTTCTATTCAAGAAGAGCTGGGCAGAGCCGGGCCGGCGTGGCTCCGTGGTTGAGTGTCAACCTATGAACCAGGAGGTCCTGGTTCCATTCCCGGTCAGGGCACATGCCCGGTAGAAAGATGTGGACACAAGCCTCCGCCCCACAACCCCGACTCCCCGAAGCAGACACACGGCCAACACCGTCCTGAACAAACTTCACCCAGAAGAAAGATTCCAAGTTCCTTCCTTCCCACCTGCAAACTATTCCCAAAACTAAAATGCAAGCAGTAAATAAATGAGATGCCCCCCACCCCCCGCCTTGCCTGCTCCCCGCAAGCCAGGCAGCACAGGGAGGGGGCAGGGCAGGCCTCGGCTGAGATGGGGTTTGATAAATACGTTCACGGGCTGCTGCGTCCCACTAATTGGAGACTTTAGTGAAACGCCAGCTTTCTCTGTGTAACTGCCAGCTACCCCTTAACCTGACCCGCAGGGGCATGTTTAAAGGAGAGAATGTGTCAGGGCAGAGAGCCTTTCCTTCCCTGCTCAGGTGGCCAGCCGTCCATGGTGAGGGCTCCTGGTGGAGAACAGGCGGCTGCTCTTTCCCAGCGCTTCCTGAACCCTGACAAAGAGCGCCCAGGCTTCAGCCCAGAGGAAATGGACAGGAATTAAACACTGAGTCCTGAGGAAGCCCCCCTAGAACTTTCTCACACTCTCCCTCCCCCCGGCCCCAGCCCCCGTCCTCACCTCCCTGTCCCTCTGCTCACACACCAGGCAGGGAGATGGCTCTCCTATTGCAGCTCAACAAGCCAGCACCAGGGATGTGATTTATTCTTCACCAACAGCCCCCAGATTGCCGGGAGCTGACAGCTGTTCCCCCAAATGCACTGAGAAACAGGCCTTTGGGGACGGAACAGGAGGAGGAACTCGTGTCCGTGTGTCCGCTGGCAGGGAGGGCGGCTGCAGGGAGCAAGTGCACAGATGCAGGCAGTCCACCCCCTACCCCCCAACTCCACACCAGATCGGCTCTCTATGAATAAACAGAGCCCTCTCCTCACTTTTTCCCAAGTTACTTTCAATCAAACAAAACACCCGGTGAAAGTAGAATACTCTCTTGAGGAATTTGTTGTTTTTTTAAGATTTGGGCACATTTTTGGTAAAGACTTTTTTTTTTAAAAAAAAAAGCACAATTCATTATGGGAAATGGACCAGGGCAAAAAGAAAAAAAATGCTGAAACATGTACAGAGGTTCAAGAGGGACAGAGCTTTTACTAGAAAGGGATGAATTCCAGTACATTCTGGCCTCCGAGCCATCATTTCCCATATCCAGAATGCTTCCCCGTATCTCGCTGCTTGTCTAAGACCTAACTGTCCTTTCAAACAAAACATAGGTCTTCGTCTAGCTGCCCAATGGACCATCCGGACACCATCTTCCCTGCTGCCCCCACCTCCTGCCACCCGGCCTTCCTCTGAGCTCCTGTAACACTTCCCTCCTTCCGCACCCTCACCATCTCTCAGCCCTCCCTCCCCCTACCCGCATTCAATCGCGCTGAACCCCTTGCCCTATCTGAATAAAAGCATGTTTTTATCACACCTCCAGATTTTTTAAAACACATTCATTAGCAAAGGAATGTCCTCCACTCCTTCCTGGCCAGTCCTAGTCTGTCTCTGAGACCTAGTTCAAATGTCCATTTCTTCCTTCATTTAATAAACATTTCATGAGCCCGGCTGGTGTGGCTCAGGGTTTGAGCATTGACCTAGGAACCAAGAGGTCATGGTTTCATTCCCGGTCAGGGCACATGCCTGGGCTGTGGGCTCCATCCCCAGTGGGGCCATGTAGGAGGCAGCGGATCCAGGATTCTCTCTCATCATTGATGTTACTATCTCTCTCTCCCTCTCTCTTCCTCTCTGAAATTAATAAAAATATTTTTTTTTTTAAATTTAATGAGCTTCAATGTTAAGTCTTGGCCTGAATGGGTAGCTAGGGATAAAGATAAAAAGGAGACACAACCTCCTTCCTAAAAACATCCTCGTATTGTGACTATTAAAGACCCAAATCCTTAATCTCCTCTAAAAGTCACTGTCATGTGGCCCCTAACTCTCACTCGTGGCTCCCTCAGTCACTCCAATCTATATCCTTGGACTCCAGCCTCATCAGCTCCCGGCCTCAGCCTCCAACTCTGCGCACCCCCTCCAGTCCCAGGCTAACACACCCCATTTCCTCCTGCCTGCACATAGCCCTTTCTCAGCCCCACAGCCCTTTCTCGGGGTGTCTTCTTCAAGTCTTCTGAAAGGCCCAGTTCTCTTACTAAGAACTTTCACGGCACCAGAAAAGCCTTCTAAACCAGCGTGGCATTCCTACCTGTGCAATCGTTTCTTTGTTGAGTGCCCGCTTCTTTCACAGGACTGTAAGCTGCATCTCGCATCAACTCTGTGTCAATGTGTCAGTAATTCCTTGAGACCTGTTCTAATGTCTGTATATGTTAACATAGATATTTGTGGCATAAATAACTACAAATAAATAGTCCAGTGGATAAGATGACAACAAAGTCTTTATCACGCAATGAAATGGGTGATGGGGGGAGCTGGGAGCAGTGGAGGGGCCCTGGAGGGGGCCTGACGTAATAGGAGGCTGTTGGTCATTTTCACGGAAGCAATTCCTTTTCAGTCAGACTGAATTCAAGGGGTGACCCGGAAATGGAGCAGTGGACACACGAGGGGAAGACTCTCCTTTCAAATGTTTGGTTGTAAGGGAGGTCAAGGGAAGAGCCAGAGTGAAGAGAATGATTGCTTTTTTGTGCAAAAAAAAAAGTGTATGTGCTGATGGAGAAGAGTTAGAGAGATTTGGAGATTGGATAACTGGTGAGTTCGGACTCGTGAGGCTCTGGGGCTAGGAAGTGGACCAGAGGCAAGAAGGACTTTCGCGAGGTAGGAGAGAGAGATGATGAAGTGCGCGGGAATGCAACGTTCATTCAACAAAAATGCATTGAGCATGTACACGTAAGGGGAATCGAGTATTTCTGTGGAGAGTGGGATGGGATTCTAGTAGGGTAAGCGTTACTGAGAAGGTGGCAATTAAGCAAAGACACTAAAAAGAAAAGTGGGGCCCTAGCCGGTGTGGCTCAGTAGATAGCGCCTAGGCCTGTGGACCAAAGGATCCCGGATTCGGTTTTGGTCAAGGGCAGGAGCCTTGGCTGCATGCTCCTCCCCAGCCCAGGCCTTGGTCAGGGTGTGTGCAGAAGGCAACCAATCAATATTTCACATCCATCTTTCTGTCTTTCCCTCTCTCTTCCACTCTCTCTAAAAATCAATGGAAAAATATCCTCAGGCAAGGATTTAAAACAAAACAAAAAAACAAACAAGGAAAGTGGGTTCGTCAGGCAGATGTCTGGGAGAAGAGTGATCCCGGTAAAGAGATCAGCTGGTTCCAAGGAGGTGAGGTGGGAGCAGGCCTGTCATTCAGACAGAAACTGATGGTGTTGCTAATCGCTTCTAAATCTTCTTTGTGAAGCAAAGAAAGTCACCTGCTGACAGAAGAGCTGGGCTGGGTGGAGGCCATCAGTACAAGTTTATAGTAGATGCTCCTGAGAGCAGAAGAGGGACCTATGGGGGGGTGTGCAAGGACTTCCGGCAGCACTGAAGGCTGGAGAACAGAGTCTGAAGTCCATGCATTTGCATCGGCATCCTTCTCATTCTGTAGTCCAGTCCTGAGAGCTAAGAAGGCAAGAAGGTGAACTGACCCACAGAAAGGACAAAACCCCCAGAAACTGGTGGTGCCCGCGATGGACTGGGAACTAGGAAGGGAAGGAAGTGATGCCAAACAGAGAACAGAGGCCATTAGGAAAACGGGGCAAACTGTTTTAAACTCTCCCAAAGAGCTCGTAACTCCCACTCATGCCCCCAGCAGGTTCCACACACCCATTGCCCTCTTATGTCGCAGGAGAGGGTGTTGGTGCAAGACCATTATATTTCCCTCACGGCTCTGCCCAGTGCCTGACCAAGAGCAGGCACTTCGTATGCACTCACTGAGTAAAGTAATTCATTATATACCATACCGTTCACGTTTTGCTACCTTTTATAATCATTTACCTTTCCATGTATATCATCTACTCTCTGCTGTATTGTGTAGGTTAACAGCAGGAGTCATTCCTGCACTTATTTCATTCCCTAGGAGTGTGTCCTAACAGTAGAAGAAACTCAATACATTTTTTTTGTTATTGCTGTTGAAGGGGGGAAAAATGATTAAGACGGAAAAGCAAGGTCAATTTCTGGAGTTCCCTCTCCCTGAAGCAGTCATAAACTTGAAGTTGAGTCATTGTAAGTTTTGGGACTAGAGGGGGAAAATGACGTAATCGAAGAACCGTGGGGACAAGTGTTGAAAAAGAAGATCCTGGAGATAAATGGCTCCTGTGTCTCCAACATCACCAAGTGCTTCTAGAAAATTATTTCCCAGGATGGAACCATCCCTGGGGTTAAGAAGGGCATTTTACAAAATCATCACAGCTTGATGGAACTCTCTATCCTACAGGGCAATGATTCTCCCATCAGGATATGCGCATCCTCCGGGGAACTGAGTGTGATTCTGGAGATGTGAGGAGCCCCAGGGCAAGCATAGTACATTTCTAAAACATCACTAGATGTCAAATTAAAACAAAAACACCGCCTTGGCCAGTGTGGCTCAGCTAGTTAAAGCATCATTCCCTGAACTGAGGGGTTGAAGTTTTGATTCCCCGTCAGGGCACATACCTGAGTTGTAGGTCCAATCCCTGGTGTGTATGGCAGGCAACAGATCAATGTTTCTCCCTCACATTGGCATTTCCTCCTCCTTCTCTTCTTCTTCTCCTTCTTCTTCTTCTTCTTCTTCTTCTTCTTCTTCTTCTTCTTCTTCTTCTTCTCTCTCTCTCTCTCTCTCTCTCTCTCTCTCTCTCTCTCTCTCTCTCCAATAAAATCATACCCTTGGGTGAGTGGTTGAATATCAACCTATGAACCAGGAAGTCATGATTCAATTCCTGGTGAGGGCACATGCCCAGGTTGCAGACTGGATCCCCAGTGTGGGGCGTGCAGGAGGCAGCCACTCCATGATTCTCTTTCATTGTGGATGTTTCTATCTCTCTCTCCCTCTCCCTTCCTGTCTGAAATCAACAAAAATATATTTTTAAAAAGCATATTAACACCAAAAGAATTGTAGGTACATTGTGGGAAATAATTTAAATTTTAAGCAGATTTTAATAAACTCTGTATAGAAGGTCAGACAATCTGACCCTCCTCCTAGGCCCAAGGCATGAGTTGGAAGGTCAGAGTTGGAAGGGCAGGAGGTGATTAACTTTCCTCAGCTGTTCTAGCACCTCACCAGGAAAATTCTTGCATTATCGTTACTAGCTCCTTGCTGATTTCATTAAATGTCAAGTAACTTCTTAAATCAATTGAATTTTTAAGTGGGTCTTACCTCCTGAGAGCAAGTGCACTGGGAAGATAATTTTCTCACTACCTACCAGGCCAAGTATATCCTTTTCAATAAATGCATAAATTGTCCTCCAGATTCAATACAACCTTATGTGAGTACAGGCCATACAAATCAAACAAAAACAATTCACTTGCCCTTCAGAAAAAGTGTTATTGCCATTTACTTGGATTCCCTCAAAAGCTCTAATTAAAATATTCATGTGTTGACCCAAAGGAGAAACAGCCCGACACCCACAAATTCACCAAATTGGAAAAGAATGGCTAGATCTCATAATTCAGCATGAATTCTGCAATAGTATTAACCCAAGTTCTTAGTAGGCTTTTTCTCTCCTTCACACAATGATTTTCTACTTTCGTGTTCACGTTCTTGTGGTAAATGTGCCCGCCATTGTACTCTTAAACTGTAGTGAGCCATAGGTATACATAAATTATAATTCAAATATAAATATTGAATTGAAGACTGGGGTTGTGGGCTCAATCCCCAGTGTGGGGCGTGCAGGAGGCAGCCAATCAATGTAAGTTAAAGCTCTGAGGTGGAGAATAGAAAGAAACATGGATAATTCTCTTCCTCCTTCACAAATTCGTGCTGCTCACATCATCCATGGCTACCTGTTCAAACTCTCCCATCGACAGCCCCCAGAAGAGGGTTCATCCAGGTAGAAAGACACACTCTATCGGGGTTTTACCCCCTCAGAGAAGAAAACATGCGTAAAAGAAGACAAAAAGAGAGAGATGGGCAGTGCTGTTTTCATGCAAAGCTTCAGCAAAAGCCAAGAGTAAAGAAGAAAGGGTACCCAGGGACAACTTCTTAGAAACTTATAATTAATTTACTGTGTTTGCTCTCAAACTCCCGCTTTCTCCCTAAAATATTTACATCATTAAAATTCAATATTCACACAGACATGTGGATTTTATCTAAGGTAAATTAAATTTAGATGAGTTTGCACTTATGTTTCTTTAATCCACTGATGTATTTATTATTTGATCATCAGAACAGTAGCTAGTGGTGTTCAAGGACTGGACTGTAGCCTTTTTATGAATCTTATGAAGCTTTGTTTTCAACTATCTTGATTATTATTTGAATGTTATCCTTTGAGTCAAACTACCTTATTCAATTGTCAAGTGAGCCATTTTTATGGAAAGAGCTAAAATGTAGTTAAAGGAAACCAGAATAAACCTAAAAAATTGTTTATTGGTCTTAATATAGAAACAATTTAAAGCCAATTTGGTGTTGGTTTAGATATTTTTCAATCAGCAGGATCCTCTAAATTACTCAACAACAAATACCCAGAAAGTTGTCCCTGTCTACAATTTACTCGGGTTAAGCAATCAAGGGCACAGTCCCAGAGACCTCCTACCCAATTTACACTCAGATTTCGTTGTGGAAATGCCTCTTCCTTTCATGCTTTTTCCTCTCAAAAGCCCACAGCACATTTTTCAAGGATTTTCTCTGCCAACTGCCGTTCCTCGTTCAAGTACTCTTACTTCTTCATGGAATACCCACCCGTATGTTTCTGCAATTACCTCTCCCTGTTGTAGGATTACCTAGAGGGGTTTGACTACGAGGTACACTTCTCAAAGAAGCTACCCTGCTCCATCCCTAGCAGTAGAGACAGAGGCTTACAAATGTGATTGCTGCATGGCTGCCAATCAACAGACAGTGATGGCGGCTGAGACGGGCACATACTCTGGGCACTTCTGGGGAAAGTCCTGTCTGGCTCGCCAGGGATACGTTGGAATTAGCCTTGCCCTGGCCTCACCAGCTCTCGCTCATGTCTACCGGAGCATGTGTGAACTTCATCCATGCTGGACAGTATTTCACGTCCAGTTGTTAAAATTCATTTGTAGCAAGACCTCCATATTTGAAGGTGATTACAATCGTAGCCAACAGGAACGATTTCCTTAATCAATATTTTTTGTGCATCCGTCATGTATGTGGAAGTCACGTGCTTGGGACTAAAGGAACAGAGGTTCTGACACAGATGTTGTCTGCCCTTGTGGAGCGGACATTCTAGCTCTCATTACAGAGAGCCATTCACACAACTGTGTAGGCCATTTCCCATCAGTACGTCATGTGGAATCGCATGTGCAGTGAATTGGAATTTTTACTTTAATATTCCAAAGCCCGGGTCCCAGAGCGTCTGTGTTGGCTGGTCTCGGGGAAGATCTGAGCAGTGACATTTGGGCCCTGAGTATGTTGCAATGTTTTCTATCCCTTCAGAGTTCTAAGAATCATGTGGTAATATGATTAAACCTGGGCCCCAGACTCAACATATCAGAATAATAAGTTTTTTTTAATATATTTTTATTGATTTCAGAGAGGAAGGGAGAGGGAGGGGGAGAAACACCAGTGATGAGAGAATCATTGATCAGCTGCCTCCTGCATGCCCCACACTGGGGATCAAGCTTACAACCCCAGTCTTAAGCCCTGATTGGGAATTGAACCGTTACCTCCAGGTTGATTTTTAATAAGCACTCCAGTGATGTTTATGATCATACCAATTTGGGAAATGCTGATTTTTATAAAAATAAAATAAAATTTTTCAAATGAGATATGAATTTAATTCTAATTTTAAGTTAAAATTTTAAAACTTTGTAGTCAGTTTTTCATTATTAAGGAGCCCGAATTTGCCTTTATAAGAAATATCATGCCACTGTTTGTGAAATGTCAGAATGAAATGAAATTGAAATACATGTGGCCCTTTCTGTTGTTAGCCTTTAAAGAGCCGAGTAAAAAATGGACTTTACCCCGGCAATCACACAATTATAAATCAGTTTGTTAAAATACATTTGGATTCAAAACATCTGATTTCTTGCTCACAAGCTAACCTAAACATTTCTTGTTAAAGGAAATGTAGTCACGACTTGAAATATTTGAAGGAAAGCAGTCGTCTGGAAAATGAAGGTCAGCGCAAGCAGATGGCATCTGTGAAGCCAGGAGTCAGATTCTCTGCTCTGCCAAGTGCAAAGGAAACAAGATCTGCGTTAGGGGACCGTTTTCCGAACTGTGTCTCGCATCTGGAAATGCATCTGTAGTTTTAATAGCCCAGACTTTTAAAATAGGGGCAGGCTTTCCCGTTTCCTCCCAAGACCTGTCCTTCTAAAATGAAGTCCCAGAACACGTGCAGTTCGGAGGAAATGCATTTTTATGCTACAAATCAGTGAGGGGGTCCCCGGGCCAGGACATAGGCCATGTTACTGTTTACACCCATGGGGGGCCGGGGATGTTTTTGCTTTCTTGCTATATAGCCTTGGAGAGACTTTCCTCTCAGCCTAGTGCTGCTTGGGGGGGGGGGGGGGGGGACTTTTCCCAATGATGACACGTAAGGTGAAAAGTGCGCCTTCAAATCTCAGCCAACTCACCCATCTCAGCCCCTAGAGAAAGGGGAAAAGGATGAATGATGCTGGCGGGGAGCCGATGTGATTGGTGAAGACAACAATAACAGCGGCTCTGCTAGGGCAGCGATCAGAAGGCAGCGAGTGGGGGCAGTGGGAGAGCTCTCGTCATTCATTTCCGCTACATCTCTCTACCCCTCACACACCATGAGCAACCAGAACTGCTCACGTGACGTGGAGAAAAGCTCTTTCCAGGGCCCTGGGATGTGAATGGCAGGACTAGAGACGAAGAAGTGGGCACCTTCCTTTTGATTGGAGCTAAGCAGCTTAAGAAATAATAAGGGGATTGAAAATGCATTTAATTAAAAAGTACACTGTGGGCGGTAAATGAGGACTGCAGTTCTGACGTTAAATCATTTCCTAGAGCACCTCAGTTTTTCAGTAGAAAATGAGTTCAAAACTCAGAACTAGAAAATACATTAGACATTTTTCTATCCTGAAAGACACATTTTAGCCCTGACCGGTTTGGC
>PVJC01051939.1:0-11303 GCA_004026665.1 Murina feae
TTTCTTTCTTTCTTTCTTTCTTTCTTTCTTTCTTTCTTTCTTTCTTTCTTTCTTTCTTTCTTTCTTTCTTTCTTTCTTTCTTTCTTTCTTTCTTTCTTTCTTTCTCCTCACCTGAGGATATGTTTCCATTAATTTTTAGAGAATGTGGAAGAGAAGGGAAAAACAGAGAGAAACATCAAAGTGAGAGAAACACTTTGATTGGTTGCCTCCTGCATGAGCCCTGACCCGGGCCCTGGCCAGGGAGGAGCTGCAATCTAGGTACATGCCCTTGGTCAGAATTGAACCCAGACCCTGTAGTCAGCAGGCTGAGGCATTATACACTGAGCCAAACTGGCTAGGGCAGGATATGACATTTCTTAGCTCTCCAGCAGTGGACCTTCATTTTTTTTCTCTAGGAGTGTGGTAGAAAAATTCTAGATTGCCTTTTTGGATTCTTATTACCCAGGTTACTAAGAATATTACCAGTGGCATACAGGGAGCTTAGCCAATGCGTGGTCAGAAAAGGTGTTTCCTCTGTAGTTCACTCCGATCAACGGCTCTGTCCCTGCCCCTCCAATCCCAGCTCCATCCCTTCCCAGGCCTATAACCTTTGGCCGAGAATGGAGGCCTGGGCAGTGAACCCCCAGACCCCTGAAATCGACAGCTCTGACCCTGCCCAGGCCTGCCATCTCTGCCTGAGGCTGCAGGCCTAGCAGAAGACTCCCAAGCCTTTCTGATCGCCGGCTTCAGAGAGTCCAGGCCTCTGTGATCACCAGCTCTGATCCTGCCCCCTGCCAATGCTGGCTCTGCCTTTGCCCTACTGGCAACCTCTGGCCAAGGCTATAGGCCTGGGCAGGGGACCCCCAGACCCTTGCTTTTCTGGTTCCACCAGTACCCAGACCCCTGCGATCTCAGGCTTCGTCCCTTCCCCTCTGTTCACTGGCTCTGCAGAGGCCAGGCCCCTGCGATCTCTGGCCTTGCCCCTGGCTAGGCCTGAGGCCTCTGGCCTAGGCCTTATGCCTGGGTAGGGCACCCTCATACCCTCTGATCACCAGTTGTGCCTCTACCCCTTCCAATCACTGGCTCCACCCTTGCCCATGCCTGAAGCCTCTGGTGAAGGCTTCTGGCCTGGGCAAGGGACCCTCAGCCCCCTCTGATCACCTGTTCTTCCCCTTGGGCCCCCTGCTTCCCCCACCAGCTGCCTCACTAACAGGCCTGACCACTTCAGTAGTGGAGCTGAGCTGGACTGGGCACCACAATCTTGTGGCTATGGGAGCGGCCATCTTTGTGATGAAGTGACATCTAATTTGCATATTACTTTTATTACCTATCAATAGACACCACATTTGCTTTCATATCTTGGCTATTATAAATAACTAGAGGCCTGGTGCATGGATTTGTGCACCAGTGGTGTCCTTCAGCCTGGCCTGCACCCTCTTGCAATCTGGGACCCCTTGGGGGATGTTGGAGAGCCAGTTTTGGCCTGATCCCAATAGGCCAGGATGAGGGACCCTACCGGTGCACAAATCTGTGCACCATGCCTCAGTATGCATATAATGTTTTTGGTTAATCTCTTCCTGCCCTCCTTCCTACCTCCTTCCCTCTGAGATTCATCAGTCTGTTCCATGTTTCCATGCCTGTGCATTGAATGTCTGCCCACTGGTGGTCAGTGTGTATCATAGCTACCAATTGAATGGTCGAATCGTCACTTAGGCTTTTATATATATACTAGGAGCCCAGTGCACAATAATTTGTGCACTCGGGGGGGGGGGGTCCCTCAGCCCAGGCTGTGCTTTCTCACAGTCTGGGACCCCTCAAGGGATGTCCACCTGCTGGCATGCCTGGCCAGTCTGAGTGAGGGGCTGATGGCAGTTTGCAGGCTTGCCAAGCCTGACCTGCCTACCCTGCCCTCCCCCTGGCCCACTACCCACCCCATCTGCCATGCTGCTTGCACCACACCCGCCTCCATGGCTGCCGGCTTCCATCTTGGCTGAGTTAATTTGCATACAGCCACTCTGATTGGCTGGTGGGCATGGCTTGGCTGGTGGGCGTGACTTAGGCATCTCAGAGAAACGGTTAATTTCATTATTACTCTTTTATTAGAGTAGATAGGTGCTGTAATGAATGTAGTGGTGCATGTAGTGGTGCATATATATTTCTGAATCAGTTTTTTTGTGTGTGTGTTTTTTGTTAGATAAATACCTATAAGTGGAATTTCTGGGTGATGTGGTAGTTCTATTTTTAATTTTCTGATGTTTTCTATAGTCACTGCTCCAATTTACGAAGCAACCAACAGTGCAATATGGGTCCCTTTTTCTCCACATTCTCTCCAAAATATGCTATTTGTTGATTTTATGATAATAGCCATTCTCACACATGACCGTGTGAGGCGATATCTCACTGGGATGATTTTTATTTTCCTGATGATTAGTGATGTTAAGCATCTTTTCATGTTTGTTTCCTATCTGTATGTCTTCTTGGAGAAAATTTTATTCAGGTGTTCTGTCCATTGTTAATTTTTAATGTCAAGTTGAATGAGTTCTTCATATATTTTGAATATTAGCTCCTTACTGGATATATTGTTTGCAAATATCTACAGTTTCTCTAGAGTTGCAGTACCAATTTACACCTCCAATAGTAACATATGAATGTTTCTATTAACACTCGATAGTTACTTATTTTTAAAAAAGTTTATTTTAGCCATTTGGCAAATAGTTAGTGATAACTCATTGCAGTTTCAATTTCAGTGTGTTGAGGACTAATCATATGGAGTACTTTTTCGCTTACCAATCACAAATATCCTATTTTATGAATTGCTCATTCAGGTCTTTTCTTATTGTGCTATCTTGCATTTATTGGTTCATAATAGTCCATATATTCTGGATACATGATATATATTCACTATACTTTTTATTTTACTTTTTCACTTTCTGTAATGATGTTTTTTGATAAACAGATATTTTAAATTTTAGTGCATGTCATCTATCATTCTTTTATTTCATGGTTTATGTTTTTATGTCTATTATAAGTAATCTTTGCCATCTCAAGCTTAAGATATTCTAACATATTTTCATCCAGAAGTTTTTATTGAGTTATTTATTACAGTTAAAGTTACAATCTTTTTGGAATTGATTTTTGCATATGGTGTGAAGTATTTGTCAAGATTAAATATTTTCCTATATGGTTATCCTATTGACAGAATTAATTATCAAATATATTTCTTCACACTATATTAGAGTCATCTTTGATATAAGTCAGGTGATTATATATGTACAGACTTAGAGTGAGCAAGGGAGCTCACTGATGAAATTTATAAATTGTTTTCTGGAGGATAGGAAAATGTGAAGGTTAATCTGGTAAAAGGTAATTATTCAGCTTTTTTCTGATTTATTAATCTGTCTTGCACCAATACCACATGGCCTTAATTGATAATAGTTTTATAAGAAGTTTTGACATCTGGTAAAATTTCTTCACTTTGTTTTTCTTCTAGAGATTTTTCTTGTTTATTTTTGGCCCCTTTTTCATATGTATTTAAGAAGCAGTTTGTGACTTTATACACACAAACACACACATTCTGGAATTTTATTTAATTTATAAATCAATTTGGAGATAATTGACATCTTACATTTCTATATATTATAATTTGTAAATCTCCATTTAGTTAGTCAGGCTACCTTTAATATATCTCAAAAATGTTTTTTAACTTTTCCTGTGTGTATGTCTTCCATGACTTTTAGTTTCTTTGATTTTCAATCATTCTTGATGGTAATATAAATGGTTTAATTTTTAAGAAAACATAAGTTTGTAATTTTATCTGTTACTACATAAACATATACACTTATTTACATATTGCCCTTGAATCTAGAGACCTTGTTACATTTATTTTTAAATTTTTATTTTTAATAAAATTTTTCTATTTACACAATGATGTTATGTGTGAAATAAGATATTTTTTAAAAAAGATTATTGATTGATTTTAGAGAGAAAGAAAGGGGGAGAGGGAGAGGGAGAGGGGGAAGAGAGAGAGAGAGAGAGAGAGAGAGAGAGAGAGAGAGAGAGAGATCTGTTGTTTTATTTACTTTTGCATTTATTGGTTTAGCCCTGACCTGGGATCACTCAACCCGCAACTTTGGCTTATTGGGATGAGGCTCTAACCAACTGTGCTGCCTTGCCAGGGCAGGATCTTTGTTTTAATTTCCCCCCACCCCAAAACCATTTGCATTATTTTCCTTGCATTTGCAATAGGGGTGACTTTTCCGGATGCTGTACAATGTTGAGTAAAGCTGGTGATAGTGGAGGACTTCTTTATCTTGTTTTTGAACTCGAGGTGAGCTAAATAGTTTATTCTTCAGTAGATATGCATATCTTGTATTGTTTTTAAAGTGAATTGGAATTTACATACAGTGATATACACAAATATTAAGTTCAGCCTAATTAAAGGTTACATATGTGTATGCTTTTGGAACCACCAGTGGGTCAAGATGTATGCAGTATACTCCAAACATCTCAGAATGCTTATATTGCCCCTCTATCACTCCTATCAGGGCCGGTGGCTTAGTGACTGAATGCAAATTGGTATTAAATGGGTAAGGGAGCTCACTGATGAAATTTAGAAATTGTTTTCTGGAAAATGTGAAGGTTAATCTGGTAAAAGGTAATTATTCAGCTTTTTTTCTCCTTAGAATTCACTGTTGCTCCTTGTTCTGTTGAAAAACATTAGTCCTGCACTGGCCAGGTAGCTAAGTTGCTTACAGCAGCATCCCCATATGCCAAGGTTGAAGGTTTGATCATATATAAGAAGCAACCAATCTATATATAGAAAAAACCAGCAACTGTAACAACATAATGACCGGAATGACAGGTTGCTATGACACCCAGTGCAGCCAGCAAACTGGCCTGATCTGGGGGTGTGGTCAGCCAACCAAGCTCCTGCAGGCCCTCCCCGCAGCCAGCCCCAGACAATCAAGGGTGGGGCAGCTGGCCAAACCCCTGCAGCCCCTCTCCCCAGTCATCTATGCCCCTTATCAGCCCCCCTACACACCAATTGGGGGTGAAGCTGGCCAGCCAACCTTACTCGCTGCTGATGCCCTATTGGCTGCTCCATCCCATTTGGGGGTGGGGCCAGCTGGCCTATCCCTCATAGCCCCTCCCCATGGCCGGCCTGGCCCTCAATCAACCCCCCCACCCCAATTGGGGGCAGGGCCCACCAGACAATCACCTGTAGCCCGTCACCCCAACTGGCCTGGCTTTGATTGGGGCCCCAATTGGGGCCTGGCTGGCCAGACCTCACCCATGCCCAAATTTGTGCACTGGGCCTCTAGTGAATACATAAGTATACATAAGTGAAACAACAGGTCTCCCTCCCTCTCTTTCTCTCCCCCTCTCTTTAAAAAAAACAAGAAAAAATAAAAAAATATAAGAAATTCATTAGTTCCTATGCCAAGTCCCAACAGCTACCATATTATTGTAAGATTATATCAATTCAGTCATACTTCTTCTTGAAATATATAATACTGTTTTTTTCCTCTTAATATAAAACAACAGTAAAAAAAATGGGTAAAGAGTGGGAGAAAACTCCAAAAATAACATATATGTTAGAGTTTTTATCTCAGTTAAATTATAGATGGTCAAAAAAGAAAATTGTAACATTAAGAAAAAAATCAACTTTGACATTTTTATAGTTTTTAAAATCATAAAGAGCTACAGGAAAAAAGTCAAAATAAAATAATTTTAGAGAAATGTTCGCCCTTCAGAGATGAGCAAAATCCAGCAACATTCTTTATTTCTTAATGCATTTATTGAGTCTACAGAAATAATAGGACAGAAAAGTAAGTTTTAGGGAGAGGGATCTTAAGGAGAAAGATTAACTGAGAGTTTTACCCCTGAAAGTCAGCTATCAGGCCTGCTAACCATTCTCTACATAAGTTTGGTGACTTAATGGTTCTGGACAATCAAAGGCTGATTAAACAATGAAGAGTTATTGCCTAATTATGTCCAGAAGTGTTAGGGTATGCATGAAGCCAAAAGGGGTAAAGAATTACAAATTTATTGTTACATTGTGTGCAGAAGGGCTGTGACCAAAATGTCATCAGTGAGGCAGAGTAGGGGGAGCAGGATATTTATACCTCTTGTAAGGGTCAGTCAGAGTAACTGTTCGGACCAGGTGCAGGTGGGGACCAGGTGTAGGCAGTCCACTGGGAACTGAGTGAGGCACTTTACTGGAAACCAAAAGCCGTTAATCATGAGACCTGTAATAAGAATAACAGGAAAATCGCTAGGAGGGGCAAAAGTCCCATGCAGAGCCTAATGGAGCACAAGAATGTACCTAACGCGAAGATCTGTGTATTTCCATTTTTGTAGTGTGAAGAGATGATGGGAAATGGGCACAGGTATCAGAGATGATGGGAAATGGGCCTCCAGGTATGATGTATAGTATATTGCAAGGTTATATTTTATTGTTTCCTTCTCTATGAAGGGCCACTAGATCCATAAACTAGCTTGGTTAGATCTTCATAAAGCATAAGAGCCCACAATTCTCTACTATGGTGAGACAGATCTATGGCAGTAGACCTAGGACATTTTTGTCCTTAATAAACTTTTAATCTATTTTATTTCAATTAACTTTTATATCAATTAACAAACATCAAGAGATCTCTAAGGGTCCAAATACTGTGATTACCACCCTATCCTGTGATTTTTTTTGTGTGACAATTGTGCCTTATTTTAGCTGCTGTTTTAAGTTCAGCAACCTAATCTTTTTCATGTTGGAACTTATAAATTTTATTTAAAACAGGGAACCCAAACCATTGCAGCATCCTTCATCATAATCTCTGACCTATAGAAGTCAGCCAATACAGAGTGAACCATGGAAGCTGGTGTGCTCTTGCCATTGCATTCTTTTTTTTTTTAAATGTCTTTGTTTTATGGAGATATAATTGACAAACAGCCCAGTATAAGTTTGAGGTATACAGCAAAATTACCTATTTATATTGCAAAATTATTGTCACTATAAGTTTAGTTAACATCCAGTATCTCATATAGATACAAGAATAGTTTTTTTTCCCCTTTGGGTTGAGAACTTTTAGGATTTACTCTCTTATCAGTTTTCAAATATTTTATACAGCAGTGTTGTATATGCATCATGTTGTACTAATCTTATAACCGAAGGTTTGTACCTTTGATCACCTTCCCCCATCACCCACTTTTGTTAAGCACAATTATGATCTTTTCCTATGAGTTTGGTAGGTTTGTCATTTGTTTAAAATTCTACATATAAGTGAAAGTTTACAATATTTGTTTTTCTTTGTCTTATTTTACTTAGCATAATGCCCTTAAGATTCATTTATGTTGTTATAAATGGCAGGAATTTTGTTTTTTTGAGGGGTGCTTAATAGTGTTTTCTGTGTGTGTTTTTCTATATATAACAATATATTTTATCATTCATCTGTTGGTGGACACATATCTTAACTATCCTATATAATAAAAGCCTAATATGCTAAGTGTCTGGTCGTCCGGTTGGCTGTTCTACCAACCAAAGCGTAATATGCTAATGATATGCTAAGACTGCTCAACCACTCACTATGTCATGCACTGATCACCAGGGGGCAGACAGTCGACTGGTCTACCAGTCACTATGACATGCACTGTCCACTAGGGGGCAGATGCTATGACCTGTAGGTTAGCTTGCTGCTGGGGTCCAGCTGATTGGGACTGAGCAAGACAGGCCAGACATGTCCTAGAGCCCTCCCATTGTCCCTCCCTGGCTGGCCAACCTCCCACATCCCTCCCCAGCCCCTATCATGCACCAGTGGGGTCCCTTAGCCTGGCCGGTGCCCTCTCACAATCCGGGACCCCTCAGGGTATGTTGGAGATCTGGTTTCGGCCTGATGGCAGAAAGACTGGTTGCTATGATGTACACTGACCACCAGGGGACAGGAGCTGCTGCATGGTGGTCAGTGCAGTCCCACAGGGGGAGCGCTGCTCAGCCAGAAGCCATGGCAGCACTACGGATGTCCAGCAGCACGGGGAGTGGTCCTCTGCCATCAGTTGAACATTGCTGGAGGGCTCCCAGACTATGAGAGGGTACAGGCCAGGCTGAAGGACCCTCAAGTGCATGAATTTTGTGCATCGGGCCTCTAGTTATAAATAATGTTGCGGAGAACATGAGGGTGCAGATATCATGTTTTATATTTTTCAGTTTAAAGTCTATTTTGTCTAAGTATAGTTATGTCTGCTTTGCTTAGTTACCATATATTTGTTCTACTCTTCCTCTCAGAATGTGTGTTTTTATAGCCAAAGGAAATTTCTTATAGGCAAGTATATCATTGGATCTTTTATTTTATATCCAGCCAGCCAGTCTATGCTTTTTATTGGAGAACTAGATAAGGACTTACTGTTGCCATTTTAGTAATTGGGTTTTGGGTTTTTTTGCTGTTTTGTAGATACTTTTGTGTTCTGATGACTTTTATATTTTCTTTGGATCCTGTATCACATTTTATTGCTTAAAATTATAGCACCCTATTTAGTAATGCCACTGCTTGGAACTAACACTTGGGTACTCCAACTATGAACTCTGTCTGCCAAGATCCAAGTGCTGGGTATTGCAAGCTCCTCCCCCCTTCTTTGTCACAATCCACTCTCAGTGGTCAAGCCCCACAGATTTCCCATAATCCTTGTGAAACAAGACCAAAGTATGACTCCTGAGAACTGACCCACAACATTGGTGAGCTGGATGTCTACCCTGGGCTTTCTTTTTTGCAATGGGGGATCCATAGACCCAGGGAAGCCCTTTTAGTTCAGTGCTATGCCAGCCTGGAGGAAGGGCAATGAGATAAGCATGTAGCCATTCCTCTTATTCTTCAAATGGAGTCCATTTCAGTCTCTGTGGTGCAAGGAGTTGCTTCAGCTTCACCCTTGTCCTATGATTTTCACAGTGGAGTCTTGTCCATAAATAATTTTGTTAGTTGTTCTTCTTGTGAGGAAAAGCAACATTGGGAATGACCCTATTCTGCAGTCTTGATGACATCACTCTCCCAGTTTTCCAATATGTTTTTAATGCCTTTTTGAAGGCACTATACTCTAAGCCTTCCAAGAGGTTAAGGTTAGTGGGTTACTGAGCTGGTTCAAAGAAATCGCATTGAAATGTCTCCATCTTCTTGAACCTTTTTCCTCTTTTTTTCCCAGAGCACTATTGAGCCTAGGATTAAATTAGTCAAACTTAATATCTATTAACATAATTCCTAGATGCTTAAGATAACACATGAAATCATGAAATCTAGGTGACTATATCCATGTTACTAAACTCAAGTTAATCAGTTCTTATATTATTTTCTTTTGGTTTAACATTCATCTACTCATATGAGTGCTCCTCAGATTCCTACCTAAACAAATTGGTAAATATTTTCATTTTTCTCAATAGGTCTGTACTTCAAACTCTCATCTAATTTCTCCTATAAGCCTACAGGAAATAAATAGTGGTGGTAATTGATCCTAAGGAGAGATTGCATCTACTGTGGTACAATTTTCTGGAGTTATTGTGCAGAAAAATGGCTAATTTCCGTAAAAGGGGGTAGAAGGTATATCTTTATTGGCAAAGAAATTTCAGGGATGTTGGTGGTTTAAAGTTTCAGGATTATTTCTGTCTGCTCAAATGCCCTGACCCATATCTTATAGTCCCACTACTTCTGGACTAGTGGTCTCATTTTACTATAACATACCTATAATAATTACATTCGGAACTTGGGCGTATCTATCACCCATAATTGTCTGAAACACCAGCTGCCATACGAATATTTTTCACTCATATTCTGAGTTGGCTGGTTCTAACTTTTCCTCCGCTGGTTCATGCTATCCTTCATGATTATAAATACTTTTTTCATCATGGAAATGAGACCACAGGTGATCTCCCGATATCTTGCTCTATTAGCCTTCTATACCACCAGTGTTAGTCTGGGTAATTGTGAATCCAGTGCATGCCATCAGCTACTAGGGCACAAAAGTAATTTGTGCTTCACTTAAACATAGAGCACTGCAATACTGAGTCCCATTTCCTGAGGTCACTCTGGTACAAATCACTTTATCACTCTGAATTTATATAGGAAAGAAGTGGCTTTCTTAAGCAGTTGATTTATTTGAGTTAAATAAAAGTAGTTTTAAATAAATGAGTAGGATTAAGGGAAATCAACAGGCATAAGCAAGTATCCATCTTATGCCTGAAAGAGCAAAGGAAGAGAGACAGAGGGAGTAGGTACTGGAAGCCAAAGGGAGAGCCTCTAATTGTGCAAGAAAGCCACTTGATAGAGCTGTGCCTTTTATTAGAGGGAAGGAATCAATTTATGGCAATCCAGCAGGGAGGCTGTTGGTTGAATACATATTCTCTATTTGCTATTTGATTGCCTGCCAGTACCTCTCATTGGCTGATACCTAACAGAATGCAGAGTTCAAGGGACCCATTGATGTAGTCCACAAATTCAGTCTTCAGGAGTCAGTGAAGCCTGGATGGTGTGGCCCAGGGCTGAGAATCAAGGCATGCACCACAAGGGCATTGGTTTGATTCCCGGTTAAGGCACATGCCTGGGTTTGGGCTTGTTCTCCAGTAATGGGTGTGAAGGAGGCAGCTGATCAACGCTGACTTCTCACTGATGTTCCTGTCGCCCCCGCTCCCTTCTTCTCTCACTAAAATAAAAAGAACAATACATTTTTTAAAAAGTCAAGAGTTGAAAGTGAGTTTGGAGAGAGAAAAAATGGGAACTAGCACATGCTCCCATTTAAGTTTTCTTTATTGACTTTAATAAAATATTATCCTACAGAAAAACCTTATATATCCTGTTTTGAATTTATTCAGAGTGATTTTTTTGGGGGGGTAGTATTAGTTCAAATGGCATCTTTTATTGCATTTCTAACTCTTTGCTTTTATTATAAAGAATTGCAATGGACATCAACATTTTATTTTTATTAATATATTTTTATTGATTTCAGAGGAAGGGAGAGGGAGAGAGAGATAGAAACATTAATGATGAGAAAGAATCATTGGTTGGCTACCTCCTGCACGCCCCCAACTGGGGATCAAGCCCACAATCCAGGCATGTGCCATTGACCAGAATAAAACCTGGACCTCTAGGAGGAGAAACAAGATGGCGGCATAGGGTAGACACCGTATATGCAGCTGTGAACAACTATTTCAGAAAAACCACGAAAAGAACACACGGACACCACTCGCACCCACAGGATGGCTGGCTGAGTGAAAATCCTACAACCAGAGAAGAGTCTGAGACTCAGAGCAGCAGCGGAAGCAAAGTACAGAGGTATGGAGGCGCGCGCACGGG
>PVJC01051940.1:0-11305 GCA_004026665.1 Murina feae
AGTCATATGGGTGCCTCCTTGTAAGTAACTGACTGCTTTTCTCTTGTTGCTTTTAAAATTCTCTCCTTGTCTTTTGCTCTTGGCATTTTAATTATGATGTGTCTTGGTGTGGTCCTCTTTGGATTCCTTTTGTTTGGGGTTCTCTGTGCTTCCTGGACTTGGAAGTCTATTTCTTTTACCAGGTAGAGGAAGTTTTCTGTCATTATTTCTTCAAATAGGTTTTCAATATCTTGCTCTCTCTCTCTTCTTCTGGCACCCCTATAATTCTGATGTTGGTACACTTGAAGTTGTCCCAGAGGCTCCTTACACTGTCTTCATATTTTTGGATTCTTTTTTCTTTTTGCTTATCCATTTGGGTATTTTTTGATTCTTCGTATTTCAATTCTTTGACTTGATTCTTGCGTTCCTCTAATGTGTTGTTGGATCTCTATATAATATATTTTATTTCAGTCAGTGTATGCTTAATTTCTAGTTGGTCCTTTTTCATATCCTCGAGGGTCTCATTAGATTTATTGAGAGTCTCACTAAGTTTATCAGCAGTTTCTAAAAATTTTTTGAAAAACCTTATAACTGTGGTTTTGAACTCTATATCCTCTCATTTGTTTTCCTCCTTTTCTGTCATTTGTAATCCGTTTCTTTGTCTCCACATTTTGGCAGCTTCTCTGGGTTGATAGAGTGGCTTTCTTTGTTAGGTGATCACTGAGAAGAAATGACCTCCAAGCCACTTGCTTATGCGAATCAGCTGTGTCTACAGTGGGAGAACTTCTGTGCTGGAAACACCCTTATGGGGCAAGAGTTGTTTCAGTGTGTCTTTGGTGCTCACGGAGTCTGCCCCGAGGATGTCCCTTATGAATCTGAGGAGTTGTCTTTAGGATTGTACTACTCAGACCCCTGGGTACACAGTCTCTTGGAACTCTAACGAGGTGCTATTTTAGCCTTTGCCTGAGGCTACTCAGCCTTTTATATGCAAAAGCCTCTGCATGCAGCTAGGTTTGGGCAGGCTCTCCAGGAGTCTACAGAGTGGAGCAACCAGCTATGGCTGCTTCTCAGTCCTGCCCTAAGGGGCACGAGGTCTCAAGCTGCTCTGGAGTTCCTCCCAGTGCCAGACTGTGCCAGACAGTGCCTGACGATGCCAGACAGTCCAGCTCCTCCCCGTATGGTTCAGAGTCCCCAGAAACTCACCTGGAGGTCAGAACCGTCAGGAACTTGTGCCTCTCTCTGGTAAGAAATGCTGCCAGCCCTTTCTGCGAGCCCCTTCGCGTGCGCTTCCATACCTCTGCACTGTATTTCTGTACCTCGTCTGTGTCTCAATCTCTTTCTAGTTGTAGAATTTCCACTCAGCCAACCTTCCTGTGGGTCTGGGTGGTGTTCGTTTTTTCTTTTCATTGTTGTTTTAAAATGGTTGTGCACAGCCACAATTCTGGTGTTTACCTATGCCACCATCTTGGTTTCTCATTGCTCTCTTTCTAATTCTTTAAGCTGTAGAGTTAGATAATTTATTACCAGGTTTTTCTTGTTTTTTGATGTAGGCCTGTATGTTGCCTACTATGAACTGCCCTCTCAGTACTACTTTCAGTGTGTCCCATAGATTTTTGATTGTTGCATTTTCATTGTCATTTGTTTCCAGTATGTTTTTTATTTCTTCTTTGATCTATTTGGTAAACCAGTCATTGTTTAATAACATGCTATTAGCCTCCAAGTGTTTGAATTTTTTATTTTTATTGTAATTTATTTCTAATATTATGTCATTATGATCTGAGAAGATGCTTGATATAACTTCAATCTTCTTGAATTGGAAGAGACTTTGTCTGTGTCCCAATATTTAGTCTATCTTTGAAAATGTCCCATGCGCACTTGAGAAGAGTATTTATTCTGTAGCTTTAGGGTGCAATGTTCTGAATATGTCAATTAAGTCTATCTGATCTAGTGAGTCACTTAGGATTGCTGTTTCTTTGAAGATATTTTGTCTGGAATATTTATCCAGTGATGTCAATGGGTTATTAAAATTCCCCACTTTGATTGTATTGCTGTTGATCTCTCTCTTGATATTTTCCAGACTTTTTTCTTATGTATTTGGGTGCTCCTGCATTGGGTGCGTATATGTTTATGAGCTATATCTTGTTGTATGAATCCCTTTAGTAATATGAAGTGGCTTTCCTTATCTTTAGTTATGGCCTTCACTTTGAGGTCTATTTTGTGAGATAGAAGTATTGTTACCTAAGCTTTTTTTTCATTTCCATTCACCTGAAAAATATATTTCCATACCTTCACTTTAAGTTTGTGATTTCCTTGTTCTGAAGTGGATCTCTTGTAGATAGCATATGTATGGGTCATGTTTTCTTATCCATTTAGCCACTCTATATCTTTTAATTGGAGCATTTAGTCTGTTTATGTTTAAGGTTATTATTGCTAGGTACTTCTTTGTAGTTATTTTTATTCTTTATGCCTGTGTTCTTCTTCCCTTTCTATTTCTTCTTGTTATACCAGTTCTTTTATCATTTCTTGCATTGCTGGCATGGTAGTGATAAACTCCCTTAGCCTTTTTTTCCTGCGAAGTTGGTGACTTCCCCTTCAATTTTGAGTGATAGCCTTGCTGGATAGTGTAGTCTTGGATTCAGTCCTTTGCTTTGTATCACTTTTATACTTCATTCTATTCCCTTCTGGCCTGATGTGTTTCTGTTGAGAAATTATTTGATAATCTGATGGGGGATCCTTTGTAGGTAACTCTCTGTCTCTCTCTTGCAGCCTTTAAGATTCTCTCTTTGTCATTAACGTTTGCCATTGTAATTACGGCATGTCTTGGTGTCAGTCTTTTGGGGTTCATCTTTTTTGGGACTCTCTGTGATTGTGTGACTTTTTTTCTTTTCCAAATCAGAAAATTTACTGTCATTATTTCTTCAAATAGATTTTCTAATCCTTGCTCCTTATCTTGTCCTTCTGGCATCCCTATTATACATATGTTACTTCATTTCATGTTTTCCCAAACCTCCCTTAGGCTCTCCTCCTGCATTCTAATTTTTTCCCCTATTGCTGTTTAGATTGGGTGTGTTTTTTCTGCCTTATCTTCTAACTCGCTAATTCTGTACTCTGTTTCTTCTAGTCTACTGTTAGAACCTCCCATTGTGTTTTTTATAGTAGCTATATCATTTTTATTTTCTCTTGATTCTTACATAAGTTGTTGATTTTCTCATCCACCCAGTTTATGAACTGTATGACCTTTACTCTAAATTCTTTTTCTGACATATTGCATGCTTTTGTTTCATTCAGTTTCTTTTCTGGTGATTTCCTCCTTTTCTTTCCTTGGGGGGGGTTCTTTCTTAGTCTCCCCATTTTTTGATGTCTCTTTCTTGCCTTGGGCATGTTGCCTGGGGTTTGAGAGGTTGAAGACCTTATCAGGGCAATGGCCCAGAAATCGTTAGACCAGGGGCTGGGTCTGCCTTGAGTCTCATGCCTTTATTGTCTCTGAGTTGTGTCCCTTTCTCCCATGGATCTGGTCCCTCAATTGTCTCTTTTAGATGCTCTAGGTGGTGGGAGCACATGCACAATTCCTCTGGTGTGTGACTCCCTGTGAGGACCTAGAGCCCTCTGGCATGCAATTCACTGTGTGGCCTCGGCACCTGTGGCAGGATGGCACCCTAGGTCCCTCTGGCAATGCACTTGCAATGCAGTCCTGTGGCCCCTGGCTGGGCAGACCAGCTTGTTCTGGGTTGCCATGGCAGTGCTCTTCTATGACCTGGAGTGAGGCATGTGCTGTGTTGCTCCAGGTAGCTCCTGCAGGATTATCCCAGGGGCTGAGCAGAAGCAGGTAAGAGTTGTTCTGGGTCCCACAATAAGAGCTTCCCTGTGGCCTGAGTGGGACACCTGCTGGGTTACTCCAGGTTGACCTGGCAGTAAGGCCCTGGACTCAGGGTGGAGTGGGCACAGATTGCTCTGGGTTGCACAGTCCTCACTTTCTTGTAGCCCAGGGTGAGATGCACTCTGGATTGTTCCAATTCACCCCTCCTCAGGGTGTACAGGGGCAGGTTGCCCTGGGTTGCTCAGTCCAAGCTCTTCTGTTGCCCAGAATGAGGTGCATGTTGAGTTGCTCTAGATAGCACTTACCGGATGGTTCTGGGAGCCAGGGTGGAGCAGGCATAGGTTTCTCTGGGTCACACAGTCAGAGCTAACCTATGGCCCTGAGTGAGGTGTGTATATGAGTCACCCCAGCAGGGCTATCCAGGGGGCCAGGGTGAAGCAGGCACCAGTTGCTCTGGGTCACACAGTCCATGCTCTCCTGGAGTGGGGTGTGCTCTGGGTTGCTCTGGGTTGCCCTGGCAGCAAGTCCCAGGGCTTAAGGTGGAGCAGGCACCAAGTGGTTCTGGGTCAGGCTAGCAGCACAGTTCTAGGATCTGGGGTGGGAGTGGGGCACAGGGTTCCCCCTGCTTTGCACTCACTGTGGGGTCTTGGAGCCAGATTCTAGGACACTGGGTCACAGTGGGCTGGTGAGAAGGCCTGGTGTAGGAGCTCACTCTGGTGGCACAAGCTCCTTGAAGATGTCCGGGAACCTGCCAGGAGGTACTACACCACATACTGCCAGGGCACTGTAGTGGTTCCAGGTGGGTTATAGCTGACAAGTGGCATTCTCTAGGTGTCTTCTCGATATATCATTTTAAAACATTATATTCTGCTGAACCTAGCCGTGAAATCTGAGTATCATCTTTCCCACCTAAAAGTGTCTATATGCTTTATACAAACACTAGGGGTTCGGTGCACAAATTTATGCACTTTGAAAGGAACTGTGGGCCATGAGGTTGCAGTGGGCACAGGAGCAGGTCTCAGCCCATCCTCTGCACCCCCACCCAGCCCCTCCCACTGCGGCCTCTGATCCCCTGTCTGCCAGCAGCCCCACACCCACTTCTACCACTCCCACACGCTGATGGTGCCAGCCCCACTCTCACCTACTGAAAACACAGAGCAATTGGGGCCAGTGCCAGCAGTGGGTGTGAGCAGCAGCAGCTGCCTTGATTGCCCCTCAGGAGTAGAGGGAGGTGGAGAAGCTCTCAGGGATGATCAGGGATGGAAGTCGCCTCTCTCACCCACTGATGGCACCAAGCATTTGGGACCAGCGCCAGGCACTGGCAGTGGGTGAAAGTGGCAGCTCCAGCACCAGCTGTGGGTGCAAGTGGGGCCAGCGCTGGCAGTCAGTGGTGGCTCTGGTACCAGCAGTGTGTATGAGTGGGGCCATTATCAGCAGCAGGTGCAAGAGGTGGCTGCCAGCCCCAATTGATCTCCCTCAGGAGAAGGGGGAGGTGGAGAAGCCATGAGGGGCAATCAGGACTGGCAGCTGCTGCTCGCAGCCACTGACAGTGTCGAGCAATCCAGGCCAGCACTGGGTGCCAGCATTGCATGTGAGTGATGGCTCCAGCACCAGCAGCAGGTGCAAGCAGGGCCAGCACCAGCAGCAAGTGTGAGTGCCGGGTGGGACCACAGTGTATGGGAGCAAAGAATTTTCAGTAACCACCAGAGGCTCACCCTGATGACAGTGACTGGTGCCTCGCCTTGGTCTGGCACTGCTGCTCCACCATCCTGCCATGGCCAGCACCCACCATAGTTCACACACACACACACCCCTAGTGGTCAGCACATGTCATAGCAACCACTTGTTTGGTTATTTAGTTGTTCTGTGGTTTGGTCTATTTGCATATTAGCCTTTTATTATATAGGATATTTTATAACAAGTAAACATGGCAGGAGAGTTGAATTAATTGACCAATTTCCTTTTTCCCTTACTTTCTCTTCCTTTCTGCTGCTTTACTGTAAAGGAAGATATAAAGACTGGAACTCAGGCAGCCATCTTGTGAGGCTACATAACTATTCTAATATTGCATTAGCAGAAAGCAAAAGGAGTCTGAATTTCAGAAAACATCATAAAAGTATCATCTCAGTCTTTGATTGATCATCTTCAGACTTTTACATAGATGAGGGGAAAAAATTGAACCTAATTTGTTTAAGGCACTGTTTTTGAAGTTCCCGTTACCGGAGCTAAGTTCATATTCTAATT
Source organism: Murina feae (assembly GCA_004026665.1). NCBI lineage: Eukaryota > Metazoa > Chordata > Mammalia > Chiroptera > Vespertilionidae > Murina > Murina feae. Next base: position 6,041 of record PVJC01051940.1, read on the forward strand.
GATTTATAATTTATTACCTCAAGTTGGAGCTGCAAGTTATAAAATCTAACATTTTAGGGTTGACTGAATAAAGAGGGTTGGGCTTGGAACCAATAATGGTAAAGCCATGACAGACTGGAATGTTTTTACCCTTAGTTATGTAGTAATGAAACACTTGGTCAAATTGTTACCTGTGGTACTTTAGAAAGTGGACTCTGTGCCAAACAAAGCATAGATTAGGGCAGTTAGATTGCATATGATTTTTAATATTTCTATTCTACAGGCCTGGTGCATGAAATTTGTGCACTTGTGGGGGGGGCTTCAACCCAGCCTGCACCCTTTCACAGTCTGGAAGCCCTCAGGGAATGTCTGATTCTTGGCTTAAGCCTGTTGTCTGAAGTTGGATATCCTTAGTGCTGCCACAGAAGCAGGAGAGCCTCCCGCCACTGCCACTGCGCTCACTAGCTGTGAACCCAGCTTCTGACAGAATGGTGCTCTCCCTGTGGGAGTGCATTGACCACCAGGGAGGAGATCCTGCATTGAGCGTCTGCCCCCTGGTGGTCAGTGTGCATCACAGCAGTCATTCTGCCATTTGGTCAATTTGCATATTAGCCTTTTATTATATAGGATATAGTAGTGTATAACTCGGCAGGATACAGGGATAAAGATAGAGATGAGGAAGAGATAAAGATAGAGAGATAAATGAAAGGAAGATATCTTCATCCCCACAGCTACCCACTATTGCCCTTATGCAGCTATCTCAGGTACTCCAAGGCTAGAAAACTTTTCCAGATAAGCAAAAACTGAGGTAATACATTACCACTATGCCTGTTCTACAGATGTGCTAAAGTTAGTCTTTCAAGTTGAAAAAACAGATGATGAACAGCAAAATGAAGCCATGTGAAAATATGGGATTTTTTGGTAAAGGAAAATATGTGGATAAATATAATAACATGTACTGTGGTAACTTTTGTGCATAGAATTAAATGACAAAACCATGAATGTAACTATAAATCTATGTAAGTGGTTATACAACATATAAAGATGTACTATATCAATAACAAAGGGGTGGAGCTATAAAGAAGTAGAGTTTCTGTACGTAATTGTTTTTATCAATTTAAAATAGAATGTTATAACTTTAAGATGCTTTATGTAATGGCAGTGGCAACCATTAGGTGGATAGCTATAGAATATACACAAAAGGAAATGATAAGTGAATCAAAGCATATCATTATAATAAAAAAATCAACAAAACACAAAGGAAGACAATAAATGAAAAGGAGGAACAAAAAAACTACAAGACATATGGAAAACAATTAACAAAATGACAATAATAAGTCCTTTCCTATTAATAATTACTTTAAATGCAAATGAATTAAACTCCTTTATCATAAGACATGAATTTGCTACATGGATAAAAATAAAATAGGATCCAACTATGTGTTGTCTATAATAAACTCCCTTTATATGTAAGAACACACATAGGTTGAAAATTTTTTAAAAACTAGAAACAGATATTCCAAGCAAATGGAACCAAAAGAGAGCAAGAGTGGCTATACTAATATCAGACAAAATGGACTTCAGATAAAAAACAGCAACAAGAGATACTTCCAAATATTGGCTATTGTAAACAATACTGCAATGAACATAGGGGTGCACATATTCTTTCAAATTAGTGTTCAGGTTTCTTTGAATAAATTCCCAGAAGTGGAATTGCTGGGTAATGGCAGTTCTATTTTTAATTTTTTGAGATAACACTAAACTGTTTTCCACAGGGGCTGCACCGATCTGTATTCCCACCAACAGTACACAAGAGTCCCCTTTTTTCCACATCCTTGCCAGCACTTGTGTGTTGCTTTATTGATGATAGCCATTCTGATAAGTGTAAGATGATATCTCATTGTGGTTTTAATTTGCATCTCTTTAACAATTAGTGACATTGAACATATTTTCATGTGTATTGCCCACCAGTTTGGCACCCTTGGAGAAGTGTCTGTTCAGGTCTTTTGCCCATATCTGCAGATGAGTGGATAAAAAAGCTGTGATACATTTACAAAATGAAATAATACTCTGCTGTAAAAAAGAAGAAAATTTTACCCTTTATGACAGCATGGATGGACATGGAGAACAATGTGCTAAGTGAAATAAGCCAGTCAGAGAAAGACCAGTACCATATGATTTTAATGAACATACTGAACTACCAAGCAAAATAGAGACAAACTCATAGATATACAGCAGGCAGACAGCTTCGCAGGGAAGTGGGGTGGAGGGATTGGACAACAGTGTGCTGATTTCAGGGGGAGGGCAGGTGGAAGAGGGCATAGGGGGATAAATGGTGATGGGGAAAAATAAAATAAATAAAGAAGAAAGAATCTATATAATAAAAGCCTAAGCAACCTTTACAGCGGGACAACCAGAACAACTGGTCACTATGATGCGTGCTGACCACCAGGGGGCAGACACTCAACACAGGAGCTGCCCCCTGGTGGTCAGTGCACTCCCACAAGGGGAGTGCTGCTCAGCCAGAAGAGGGCTCACAGCTAGTGAGTGCACCAGTGGTGGTGGGTCACAGCAGTGCTAAGGAGCAGCGAGCAGGTGGGCAGTAAAGAGCAAGGGGTCCCGGACGGCAAGAAGGAGAGATAAGCAGGAGAGAAAACATTTCTAGACCAAGAAACACGGCTGGCAGACATCCCCCTAAGCCATCAGTCAGAAATCCCCCTAAGGCTCCTGGACTGCGAGAGGGTGCAGGGCGGGCTGAGGGACACCCCCCTTCCCCCCCCAACCCCAGTGCACGAATTTCGTGCACCAGGCCTCTAGTATTTTAATAAACAATAACAAGAGACCAAAAACATTATATAATGTTAAAAGAGTCAATTCACCAAGAAAATATAACAATTATAAATATTTATGCACTAAATTTTGGAGCTTCTAAATATAAGGCAAACTTTGACATAATAGAATGGAGAAATACACTGCAACACACTAGTAGGAGACTTCAATATCTCACTTTTAATAATGGATAAAACGAACAGAAAATCAATAAGGAAATAGAAGACCTGACAATGCTATATGAAACATTATCCTGGATAGACTACATGTTAGGCCACAAAACAATTCATAAAAAAATTCAAGAAAACTAAAATTATACAACATATATTTTCTAATCACAGTGGAACAAAACCAGAAAGCAATTACACAAAGGAAACTGAAAAATCCACAGTTATGTAGTAATTTAACAACACACATTTAAACAGCAAATGGAATAAAGAAGTCATAGGAAAAATTAGAAAATACCTTGAGACAGAAGAAAATGAAAATACAACATATCAGAACTTATGGTATTTCTTAGAAAGGATCTCTAAGGGGGAGTTTGTAATTATAAATGCATATATTAAAAAATTAAAAAGATGTCAAATGAACAATGCAGCAGTATCACCTCAAGGAACTAGAAAAAGTATAAACTAAACCCAAAGCTAGCAGAAGGAAGGAAATAATAAAGATCAAAGCAGAGATAAAAAAGAGATGTAAAACAGAAAAAAAAAACAGGAAAAAAATTAACACATCTAAGATTTGTTTTTTAAAAGATCAACAAAATTGACAAATACTTAGCTATTTGACCCAGTTATCCCACTTCTAGGAATATGTTCTAAGAAACCCAAAACACCAATCAGAAAGATTATATGAACCTCTATGTTCATAGCAGCATTATTTACAATAGCTAAGATCTGGAAACAGCCCAAGTACCCAATAGTAGGTGAGTGGATAAAAAACGCTGTGGTACATACCGTATTTTCTGGCGTATAAGACAACTTTTTAATCCAGGAAAATCTCAAAAGTCGGGGGGTCATCTTATACACTGGGTGTCATCTTATAGGGCAGGTGCTGAAACTTCTGAGCTGAACTGGAAAATCTGCGGTTGCTGCATTTGGTGGGGGAGCTCAAAAACGGCCGCACTCCATTCATTTCAATGGAGCCGGACAGAGACCCCAAGTGTCTCTGGTCAGCTTCTTTTTGTGCCACATACAGCCTCCATCCAGACTTTTTAACTCAGGAAAATCTTCTCAAAAGTTGGGGGTACTCTTATAAGCCAGAAAATACGGTATACACCATGGAATATTATGAAGCTGTAAAAAAAGGATATCTTTCCCTTTAAGACAGCATAAGGAACCTGAAGAATACTAGTATTATGTTAAGTGAAACAAGCCAATCACAGCATGTAAGTATCACATGATCTCATTCATATGTGGAATCTAAAGAACAAAATAAACTGATGGACAAGATAGATCCAGAGACACAGAAACATAGAACAGACTGATGAATCTCAAAGGGAAGGTAGGGGTGGGTGGGAAGAGATTAGTCAAAGAACTTATATGCATACTAGAGGCCCAGTGCACAAAATTCCTGCATGGGTAAGGTCCCTAGGCCAGGCCGGCAATCAGAGCCAATCAGGGCCTTCCAGTTGTCAGCCGGAGCCTTCCTTCCCCCAGCTGCTGACTCCAAGTCTTTGTTCTGTGCCACCCCCTGTTGGTCAGTGCATGACATAGTGAGTGGTTGAACTCTTGGTCAGTCGAATTCCCGACAGGACAATTTGCATATTAACCTTTTATTATATAGGCTATGCATAACCCATGGACACACACAGTAGTGTGGTGAAGGCTTGGGGCAGATGGAGGGGGCGGATTAGAATGGGTCAATGTGGGGGGGATGGTACATCTGTATTACTTTCAACAATAAAGACACATTTTTAAAAATAATAACAAAGATCAAAGTGGAAATAAACAAAATAGAATCTAAAAAGACATACAAAATAACAATGAAACCAAGATCTGGTTCTTTAAAAAGATAAATAAAATCTATAAACCTTTAACCAGATTCATTCAAAAAAAAGAGAGAGAGAAAGAGAAGACCAAATAAGTAAAATAAGAGAAACAAGATGGCGGCATAGGGTAGACACCGTATATGCAGCTGTGAACAACTATTTCAGAAAAACCACGAAAAGAACACACGGACACCACTCGCACCCACAGGACGGCTGGCTGAGTGAAAATCCTACAACCAGAGAAGAGTCTGAGACTCAGAGCAGCAGAGGAAGCAAAGTACAGAGGTACGGAGGCGCGCGCACGGGCTCGGGGAAGGGCTGGTACCGGAGGCCGTGGTTCTTTTCCAAAACGGGGAGAGCCACAAGCTCCCAGCGGCTCTGAACTCCAGTTCCAGGCGAGTTTTGGAGGTCCCACAGACACCCAGAGACTAGCATCAGAAGGAAATCCAAAACGGGTTTCTCTCAGC
>PVJC01051941.1:0-11313 GCA_004026665.1 Murina feae
TGATTGATACATTATTGAAACATGTTTCGGAGGCTGCTCGCCGAGGGCCGAAAACAGTTTCCCTCTCGCTCCTGCTGCAACGGACGCTGCCTAAACGTTTACTCAGGTCCGGGAGTGGCGGCCGCCATGTTGGCTGGGCTAATTTGCATACAGCCACTCTGATTGGCTGGTGGGCGTGGCTTACCCTGTCTCGGAGAAATGGTTAATTTTAATATTTCGCTTTTATTAGTTTAGATTTATTTATTGTTTAAAGTATTACATATGTCTCCTTTTCCCCCCATCAACCCCTCCCTGGCTACTCCCACCTCCAGCACAAGCCCCCACAGCTTCAGTGTTCATCTCCATTGGTTATGCTAATATGCATGCATACAAGTCCTTTGGTTGATCTCTTACTCCTCTCCCCACCCCTGCCTTTCCTCTGAGGCTTCTCTGTCTCTATTTTTGTTCATCAGTTTATGTTGTTCATTATAATTCACAAATGAGTGAGATCATGTGATATTTATCTTTCTCTAATTGGCTTATTTTGCTTCACATAATGCTCTCCAGGTCCATCCATGCTGTTGCAAATGGTAAAAGTTCTTTCTTTTTTATAGTAGTGTAGTATTCCATTGTGTAGATGTACCACCATTTTTAAATCCACTCATCTGTTGTTTCCAAATCTTAGCTATTGTAAATTGTGAAGCTATGAATATAGGGGTACATATATCCTTTTTGATTGGTGTTTCTGTTTTTTTCCCATCTTACATTTTAGACTTTTATCTATTTTGAGTTTATTTTTGTGTATGGTATAAGTTGGTGATCTAGTTTCCTTTTTTTTGCATATATCTGACCAATTTTCCCAACACCATTTATTGAAGAGATTGTCTTGACTCCATTATATGCTCTTGCTTCCTTTGTCAAATATTAATTAAGCATAATGGCTTGGGTTAATTTCTAGGTTCTTTGTTCTGTTCCATTGTTCTATATGTCTGTTCTTGTGCCAGCATCAGGCAGTTTTGAGAACAGTGGCTTTGCAGTATAGCTTGATATCTGGTATCGTGATCCCTCCAACTTTGTTCTTCTTTCTCAAGATTGCTGTGGCTATTCTATGTCTTCTTTTATTCCATATGAATTTTTGGAGCATTTTTTTTCTAGGTCTGTGAAATATGTTATTGATATTTTAGTGGGGATTGCATTAAATCTACAGTTTGCTTTGGGTATTATGGACATTTTAATGATGTTGATTCCACCAATCCATGAATATGGTATATTCTTCCATTTGGTTATGTCTTCCTCTATCTATTTTTTCAATGGCCTGTAGTTTCCAAGTATAGGTATTTACCTCCTTAGTTTATTTCTAGGTATCTTAATTTTTTTTGGTGCAATGGTAAATGGGGTTGGCTTTTTTGTTTCTTTTTCTGTGAGTTCATTATTAGTATATAAAAAAGCCATAGGGTGTTAATTTTGTATACTGCTACTTTGCCGGATTTACTTATTAGATCTAGTAGTTTTATGATGGAGTCTTTAGGGTTTTATATGTACAATATCATGTTGTCAGGGAATACTGACAGTTTCACTTCTTTTCCAATTTGGATACCTTTTATTTCTTTTTCTTGACTGATTGCTATGGCTAGCACTTCTAGTATTATGTCAAATAGGAGTGGTGAGAGTGGGCATCCCTGTCTTGTTCCTGTTTTTAGGGGAAATGGTTTTAGCTTTTTCCCATTGAGTATGATGTTGGCTGTAGGTTGTCATATATGGCTTTTATTATGTTGAGGTATGATCCCTATATTCCCACTTTGCTGAGAGTTTTCATCAAGAAAGTGTGTTGGATTTTGTCAAATGCCTTTTCTGCATCAATTGATATGATTATCTGGTTTTTATCTCTCTATGTGTTTATATGATGTATCATGCGGATATTGTACCATCCTTGCATCTATGGAATAAATCCCACATGATTATGATGTCTGATCTTTCTAATATTCCAGTAATGCTAGATCTGATTTGCTGGGATTTTGTTTAGGATTTTAACATCTATGTTCATCAGAGATATTGGCCTGTCATTCTCTTTCTTTGTAGTGTCTTTATCTGGTTTTTGGATTAGGGTAATGCTGGTTTCATAGAAAGAAGTTAGAAGTGTTCTTTCCTCTTGAATTTTTTGGAATAGTCTGAAGAGGATAGGTTTTAGTTCTTTGAATGTTTGGTAAAATTCCCCTGAGAAGTTATCTGGCCCAGGCCTTTTGTTTGCTGGAAGTTTATTTTATTTTATTATTGCTTTAACTTCCTCCATAGTTATTGGGCTATACAGATTTTTTTATTCTTCCTGATTAAGTTTTGGAAGATTGTATTTTTCTAGGAATATCTCTATTTCTTCTAGGTTGATCAGTTTATTGGAAGAGAGTTGTCCATAGTGTTTTTTTACAATCCTTTGTATTTCTGTGGGATCTGTTGTTATTTTGCCTCTTTCATTTCTGATTTTGTGTATTTGGAGCCTCTCTTTTTGTTTCTTGGTGAGCCTGGTTAGTGGTTCATCAATCTTGTTTATCCTTTCAAAGAACCAGCTCTTGGTTTTATTGATCTTTTGTATTTTTTTCTCTATGTTATTTATGCCTGCTCAATCTTTATTATTTTGTCCCTTCTGCTCTCTCTGGCTTTTCTTGTTGCTCTCTTTCTAATTCTTTAACTTGTAGACTTAGATAATTTATTATCAATTTTTCTTGCTTTTAGAGGTAGGCCTATAATGCTATCAACTTCCCTTCAGGACTGCTTTCACTGTGTCCCATATATTTTAGGTTGTTGTATTTTCATTGTCATTTGTTTCCAGGATGTTTTATATTTCTTCTTTGATCTATTTGGTAACCCAATCATTGTTTAATAACATGCTGTTTAGCCTCCAAGTGTTTGAATTTTTGTGATTGTTTTTATTGTAGTTGATTTCTAGTTTTATACCATTGTGATCTGAGAAGATGCATGAGCTTTCCCACTGCCATTTATTGATGAAATTATAATTTTTCATTGTGTGTTCTTGATGCCTTTTAAAAAAATAATTTAATAGGTATACTTAATTTTATTGCTGGGCTCTCTATTCTGTCCCATAGGCTTATTTTATTTATTATGTGTCTGCTTAAAAAAAATTTTTTTTTAAATGTTAAGGAGGCCTTTATTCAGAACTAGGGGCCCGGTGCACAAAATTCGTGCATGGGGGAGGGGTTTACTCAGGCCAGCCTGCCCCCTCTTACATATTGGGAGCCCTCATGGGATGTCCTACTGATGGCTTAGGCAGGGAGCAGGCTTAAGCCATAGTCTGGCCCCCCTTTGTGGGAGATGACTAGGCTAATCAGGGGAAGCAACCAGCCCCATCACTCCGCTGCTGCAGCCACTGCTAGTCACCACAGCCACCAAGGTGTTTTCATCAACATGGACTCCAGTCCCTTCACCATGTAAAAATGACAACTTTCTTTAGGTATTTTCAAGATGTGTCTTTCATAGGATATAGCCTGTCTTTTCTTTCTTTCTTTCTTTCTTTCTTTCTTTCTTTCTTTCTTTCTTTCTTTCTTTCTTTCTTTCTTTCTTTCTTTCTTTCTTTCTTTCTTTCTTTCTTTCTCCTCACCAGAGAATATGTTTCCATTGATTTTTAGAGAATGTGGAAGAGAAGGGAAAGACAGAGAGAAACATCAAAGTGAGAACAACACTTTGATTTGTTGCCTCTTGCATGACCCTTGACCTGGGCCCCAGCCAGGGAGAAGCCCGCAACTTAGGTACATGCTCTTGGTCAGAATGAACCCAGACCCTGCAGTCAGCAGTCTGAGGCATTATGCACTGAGTCAAACCAGCTAGGGCAGGATATGACATTTCTTAGCCCTCCAGCAGTGGCCCTTCATTTTTTTTTCTCCAGAAGTGTGGTGGAAAAATTCTAGATGCCTTTTTGGATTCTTATTACCCAAGTCTTGGGGGACCCAGGTCTGCAGGGGAGGACAGTTGGGGGAGATCCAGGCCTGCAGGGGAGGGCGATTGTAGGGGACCTAGTCCTGCAGGGGAGGACAGTTTGGGGGGACCATCCTGGCAGGGGGAGGGCAGTAAGGGGCAATCAGGCTGACACAGGAGCAGTTAGGCATTCATCAGGCTGGCAGGGGAGTAGTTAGGGGCAATCAGCAGGCAAGAGATCAGGAGCCAAGCAGTCCTGGATTGTGAAAGGGGATTGGGCCTAAAGGGGCAGTCAGACATCCCTCAAGGGGTCCCATATTGGAAAGAGTGCAGGTTGGGCTGAGGGTCACCACCCCCAACTCCAATTCTCACTCCATGCACAAAATTCATGCACTGGGCCTCTAGTATAACATAAAAGAGAAATAAACCTTTGTTGATATAACAAAATTTGAAGATTTATTGTTACCATTAAATAATGTAATGAAAGTTTTATGGAACATCAGTATTTGTCACACTTAATCACTCTCTTATTACTGAAATATCTTTTCACTTAGATAGCAGGACCCCAAACACACAGATTTTCCTTACCTTTCCTCTACTTGCTTTTCGATATCTTTTCCTGGCTCCACCAGCCCTAAACTGTTGGGGTGGCCAAGGCTTTCTCCTTGGAGACTTTGGATAACTTCTACTCATTACTTTATGAGGGATTTCTTCTAGTTTTGTGATTTTTAAAACCATCTAGATGCTGATGAATCCTAAATTTATTTCTCCATCTAAGATTTTTCCTTGAACTTCAAAGTTGAATAATCAAATAGTCAACACATCTACTGACATGTCAACTAGACATCTAAAATGCACCTATTCAACACTAAGTTTTGGAATACTACTTACCCATATTTGCTTTTCTCCCTGACTTCCCCATTACTGAAACCATCAACTCTATTCTTGAATTCCTCAGGCCACAATCATGGAATCATCCTTGACTCTCTTGCATCTTGTATTCCTTCAAAATATATACCAAAACCACTGCTTCTCACATTCAGGGTTGAGGTTTAGACAAATGAATTCAATATAGCTAAAGATGCATGAAGGATCTAAGAGTTAATGTAAGGAAGTACATATAATGGAAGTACATATATTGAGAAATTTAAGCATGGCAAAGAAAGAAGTGAAGATGTGAGAGGAAGAGGGACAATAAAAGATGGTGGTATGAGAAATAAAAAAGATGGTGCTGTGAGAGATGAATTAAAGATCCTATGTTAGGATTTTGGAGCGAGAATACTAGAAAGGGTGATTTAGGAAGACAGAAGATTATGGTCAAAGAATGGAAGGCTTCAGTGATTTGTAATGACAAGTTTAAGAGGAGGATTATGAAAGTGAATTAGTTTTAAGGATAAGAAATAGTAGGAGAAGAAGGGAAATAATAACTATTCCACAAAGTGTCTCTGGGAATCAGGGTGTCTAGAGAGTCTTCCAAGGAGTGATAATGTTGTGGAAAGGATCTGAAAGAATGAGTAGACTTTTTCCAAGGGGAGAAGTAAACAAAGTCATTCCAGGAAGAGGTAATAGCATGAGCAAATAAGAATCTGTGAAAGTTCCCCATGTATTTGGGAAACATGGAGATGTCATACTTGAATGGAGTAGCAGATGGGCGTTCAGAAGTTTGTGACATTCAGACCTAGGTGGTGATAGCAGCAGTAGCAATAGTTGGCACTGTATTTGGAGAAGAACTGCAAACTCAGTGGGAAAGCCTGAGTAATTTGATTGCATTAACTGCCATTTCCCATCCTGTATAAAAGAGTTCTCTGTAGATTCATTTACTTTGCTTATTTGGTTGTTAAATTACCGACTGTTCCTGCTGATGGGTTTGTAAAGAAATTCACAGCTGTTGCTGGTATTTTAAACCTCGCCATGTTGGTTTTGACCAGTGACTGTTTTTGTGAAAAAGAACTTGCTTGCACAGCATCCTTGGAAGGAGACATTATAAGGTCAAAACATTTCTGTTGGATGCCTCAAGCAACTGACTGAAATCACATTTTGCTAGTACCTTTGTCTCCCTTTCTAACTGATGGAGACATGTCAACTATGGGTAAATATGGTAGATTTTATTCTCTCTCTAGACAAAAACAGCTCTTGAAACTAGGCTACAAAGTTTCTGAAGTGTTTGTTATTTTTCTGTAGGTAAAAAATGACACCTGATAATGTCACTCTTCAGTATTTTTCCAACTTGCACAAAGCTTTTTACTCAGTAGGAACATCACTCCAATATTATCAAAGACAGCAGGCTTATTAATGACTATTTTGTATTTAGCTAATTTCTTAAATTTTTATCAATTGCATTATGTCTGTCTAAAGAAATCTAAGTATTGATATGCTTTTTAAAAAATATATATTTTTGCCCTAGCTGATTTGGCTCAGAGCATTGGCCTGCAAACTGAAGGGTCCCAGGTTTTATTCTGGTCAGGGCACATACCTGGGTTGCACACTTAGTCGTTGGGGGCATGCAGGAGGCAGCCAATCAATGATTCCCTCATCATTGATGTTTCTATCTCTCCCTCCCTCTCCCTTCATCAATGATGAGAAAAGATAATTGACTGGCTGCCTCCTGAACACCCCCTACTGGGGACCGAGCCCTCAACCCAGGCATGTACCCTTGACCAGAATCGAACCCCAGACCCTTCAGTCTGCAGGCTGACGCTCTATCCACTGAGCCAAACTGGCTAGGGCTTGAGGTGCTTTTTTAAGTGTTCAGTTGTAAAACATTTTAGGCTGAGTTGCTGATGTAATAGAATCATAATGATCATTTACTAAAAGCTTAAATAACTGAATCTTCAACAATTAAACTCAAACACAACGGGAAGAGCAAGAGAAAAATTATATATTTTATGATTGCTTGAAAGAATGTTTAAATGTTTGAGAAGATAGAAGACATGCATCCCAAATGTTTAAGCAGAATCATGTGAAATAAATAGCTTTAGCTTTTTATTTTCTTTTCAATTAGAGGAGAAATAGTGAAACTAATCTATGGAAATTGACTTCACCATCCCTAAATAACAAATAAGTTATATTTATATTTCTTACAGAAATTTAAAGGTTTAATGAAGATATTTAAATTCTAACCAAAGCTATTTCTATAAGCAGAGCCTATAACTAGGAAAGTAGTTAATGCCCTAACACGCAGTAGTAAATCTTTTAATATTTTTTGATGATATAGGAAATGAAACTTTTAAAATTTTAAGTCTCTTTTAATTGATCATTTATTATTGGAATTTCATAAACCAAAATCTTTTAACAGACTTTGAGATGGGTATCATTTTTGTAAAAAAAAAAAGGTAGCTGAGGGCCACAGAGCATTTACTATTTGCCAAAATTCCATGGCCAGAAAATGGCAGTGCTGATTAGAGGCAACCATGACTCCAAGCCTGTGCTCTGATGGCACACAGTAAGCATTCAAAGAATCTTTTTTGTGTAAACACATTTTTATAGAATTAAAACTATAAAATAAAAAGGCAAAAATAAATAAAATACAATACAGAAAATTAAAAAGAGCTATCTGAGGCCATTCTCCTATTGCAGATTTTAAAGCATTTTTCTGCTCTATTCCTGCTCACCTAATTGTTTTTATCATTTCAACTCATTGGCATATTAGTTGGTTAAGTCTTTATGGCTTTGTAAATATCTTTGAAGCATCTTGAAAGTCTTAGAATCTACGGGTCACGATTTCTGCAAAAATCAGTGATTTTGTTCAGAAAAACCTCCTGTATCTAAGCAGAAGGCTTCAGGCTCAAACTGTAAGGTCTTACTTTTTTGTGTTCAAGCCTTTTTCAAAGTCTCCAAATCCACTCCTGACTTTTTCTAAGATTTGGGGGCAGCAGTTGTATGGTTCAGAGCAGAGACTGCTCTCCTCTGAGTTCTCCTGCGGGACCTGCAATATTTTTTAAATGACTTCTGGTCCACGGGGCTCAAGGCTTATTGATAGTAGTTTGACTCAACAGGCAGTTGACGATCCTACTGCTTGTGACATAAACATCCAGATTTCATATTCTAATCTTTATCCTTCTCCATTGTCCAGTCTCCCCCAATTTATTTACCTTTATTTCTGTACATGTCCTCTCTTCTAAAATAGTTGATTAATTACTTCTTGGCTGTGCTATGTCCATTCCCTAGGCTGCACTTTTGTTTTTCCCTAGAAAAAGTCTGATGTCCATCACTCAAGGCTTAAGACCCAGATGAACAATATGATTTATGGCTGGACCTGCATAGTTGTGAGAAAAGTTGGATATTTTTTCTTTACTGAATTATCCATATTGTATTTCTATAAATGCTCAAGTTTACTTCTAGATCATATCTGATTTCTACTAGTAGATCACGTGTTTGGGGAAGAGGAGAAAGATTTCTTACCATGGATTGGTTTGGGGGTTTAGTTTGAGACCAAGCCAGCCTTCCTTGGTGTGAGTGCAGAGGATAGCAAAAGGTTTCTGGTTGCAGGGAGTGTGGGAGATGGTAAAACAGCCTGCACACCTGTTACTGTTATGATTAATTAATGGTCTTTCTTTTGCTTTACTGTAAAATGCTGAGGTAATTTGATGATTTCACTATAGAAAACAGCACACAGTTTAAAAATGCTCTGGGAAAGTGGAAAAAGATATAGAGAAACAAGACCAGGCTTAGTCACTAGAGAAATGTTTGGGGGTTCTCAGGATCATTGCTCTTATATGAATCAATAGGCTCCATATGTTCAATTTGTCAGACACATACTCATTCTCAAGCTTGTTCACATATGTACATCCCAGTTTAAATGTTTTATTATTTGATTTCATGTTAAATGATTATTTGTCACACGTTCTCTTAGGGATTAATGTACCATCCTAGGAGTTAAAGATAGATGTAAATGAAAGTCACATTTTTAAATTCAAGAATGCTAATTAATTCTGCATAACTAGGCTTCATCATGTGAAGATTGATGGAAACTTTATAAACCAGACAATTTTTCATGCAGCTGTGATCAGAGAGTTTCCAGTAGCAGAGAAAAACACAATTTGCATATGCAAACCAGTACAGTTTGAACAATGGCTTAATTGTTGTTCTTTAAATGAGGGCTAATTAATTAGCATTTATCTAGCATGCTAGTTTTCCCTTAGTTAATTGTTTAGATCCAAATTTCAAAATCAAAACAATGCATATTTGGCTCCCATTTGCCAGATTCTACATAAATTGAGCAATCTTAAATTGAGAAGTTTGTCAGAGGGAATTCCCCTCTGATAGGACCCATTTCTCTCTCAGTATTGCTTCAACTATACATCTTGAATATAGTAGAGAAGTCTTTACCTTCCTGAAATAAAATTGGAGACCTTAAAAACAAGAGAAAGTAGCTGTAAAGATAAATTCAAAATACAAAAAGATAGCAATGGAACGCCATTCAGAGTTCAGATCTCTGGACCAAGTGTTAGAGGCGCTGAGGTTGAATTGTCTTCATCACTGGCAGGAGACTGGTCCTGCCTTTCTCCACACATGTGTTTTGACTCCCAGCTCATCTGTGGAGATGAGATGCCTGTTAGGTCCCTGACTCATCAATGCAGCTGGTTAGCCCAGGGCCTCAATGTTACCTCATTTAGGAATTCTCAGGGGCAATGAACCAACACTGTGGATTGGTTCCTTACCTGACTGCCTAGAGGAGAAGATGCAACATTTAAGGTGATGGGAAAATTGGACAGTTACATGCAAAAAAATGAAACTAGACCACCAACTTATACCATACACAAAAATAAACTCACAATGAATAAAATGCTTAAATATATGTTGTGAAACCATAAAAATCCTAGAAGAAACTATAGGCAGCAAAATCTCAAACATCTCTTGTAGCAATACTAATATGTTTAACGATACATCTCCTAGGGCAAAGGAAACAAAGGAGAAAATAAGCAAATGGAACTACATTAAAACAAAAAGTTTCTGCACAGCAAAAGAAACCATTAACAAAATGAAAAGGGAGCCCACTGTAGGGCTAGAACATATTTGGCAATGAACATCTGATAAAGGGTTAATATTAAAAAATATATAAGGAACTCATACAATTAAACAAAAGGAAGACAAACAATCCAATTAAAAATGGGCAAAGGACCTAAATAAACACTTCTTCTAAGTGGACACACAGAAGGCCAAAACACATGAAAAAAATGCTCAGTCACTGATCATCAGAGAGATAAAAAGTAAGATGACAATGAATTATCACTCACACCTGTCAGAATGGCTACTATCAACAAATCAACAAATGACAAGTGCTGGTTAGGATATGGAGAAAAGGGAACCCCAGTACACTGCTGGTGGGAATGCAGGCTGGTGCAGCCATTATGAAAAATAGTATGGAGTTTCCTTAAAAAATTAAATTTGAAACTGTCATTTGACTCAGTGATCCCACTTCTAGGAATATACCCTAAGAAACCCGAAACACCAATCAGAAAGAATGTATGTTTATAGCAACACAATTTACAATAGCTAAGATCTGGAAGCAGCCCATGTGTCCATCAGCAGATGAATGGATAAAGAAGCCTTGGTAAAAAGAAGGATCTCTTTCCCATTGAGTCAGCATAGAGGAACCTGGAGAGTATTATGCTAAGAGAAATAAGCCAGTCAGAGAAAGACAAGTATCACATGATTTCATTCATATGTGGAATCTAATGAATAAAATAGATCCAGAGATATAGAAGCATGGAACAGACTATGGAATCTTAGAGGGCAGGTAGGGGAGGTTGGGTAAGTGGTAAAATCAACCAAAGAACTTGTATGCATATACTAGTATGCATAACCTATGGACACAGACAAAAGTGTAGTAAAGGCTTGGGGAGGGGTTGGGGGCAGGCTAGAGAGGTCAAAAGGGGAAATAAGGGGATATATCTAAACTAATAAAAGTGAAATATTAAAATTAACCGTTTCTCCGAGACAGGGCAAGCCACGCCAAGCCACGCCCACCAGCCAATCAGAGCGGCTGTATGCAAATTAGCCCAGCCAACATGGCGGCCGCCACTCCCGGACCTGAGTAAACAGCCCTTTTCATTGCGGCAGAAGGGAAAGTGAAGCTGAGCCCTTCAGCTCAGCTCCGATTAAACTGCCTCTAGCGAAACACAGCTTTTTGAAACATTGTAACAATCATAGAATCCTCCGGAGCTGAAGAGCAGCTCCGGCCTAACCAGTAAAAGTAACAATTGTTTCACTATAGACGCTGCGAGGTGAAGCAGAGGCTTCGTTAGTAGTTAGAAGGCCGCCTTAAAGGAACAGTGTATCAATTACCCCAGGCCTTCAAGGAACAGTATCAATTATAGGAGAAAAAACTCCGGAAATCTGCGTCCAGCCAGCCTTGCTGGGACGTTGGGCAATGGGAGCTGTGGGCAGCCTTAAAGCCCCTCACCCAGG
>PVJC01051942.1:0-11308 GCA_004026665.1 Murina feae
TCTCTGACCCCAGGGGTGACTGACAGGTGAATGCCTTCCCTATGTCATCCCAACTTTCCTGGGCATGTGTCTCTCTCCCCTTTGTCCAGTCCCCTCTCCCAGTGTTTGGCAAGGGACATGCCCACATGTCTGGCCTTCCCTTTGCTCCTTTTCTGTTATTAATAACTAGAGGCCCGGTGCACTCGGAGGAGGGGGGGGGGTCTCTCAGCCGGCCTGTGCCCTCTCAGTCTGGGACCCCTTGAGGGCTGTTCACCTGCTGGCTTAGGTCCCTGGGCAATCGGGCCTAAACTGGCAGTCAGACATCCCTCTGGCAGCCCGGGAGCCCTCCAGGGATGTCCACTTGCCAGCAGGGAGCGACCTAAGCTGCAGTTGGACATCCTTAGTGCTGTTGAGGAGAAAGGAGAGGTTCCCACCACAACTGTTGTACTGGCAGCCATCAGGCTGGCTTGTGGCTGAGCATAGCTCCCCCTGTGGGAGTGCACTGACCACCAGGGGCAGCTCCTACATTGAGCATCTGCCCCCTGGTGGTCAGTGTGTGTCATAGTGACCAGTCATTCCCAGTTGTTATGCTGTTAAGGTCAATTTGCATGTTATCCTTTTATTATATAGGATAGAGTCCTGGTGCATGGGTGGAGGCCAGCTGGTTTGCCCTGAAGGATAAACCAGATCAGGGTGGGGGTCCTGCTGGGGTGCCTAGCCAGTCTGGGTGAGTGGCTGAGGGCCGTTTTCAGGCTGGCCATAGCCCCTTCAAGGAGGGGGGTCCTGCTGGTGTGCCTGGCCAGCCTGGGTGAGGGGTTAATGGTTTTTGCAGGCTGGCCAAGGCCCCCAGTCACCCAAGCTCCCAGCGAGGCTGGCTGGAGGCAGGTATCTGGGGTTTATTTGTATTCTACAGTTGAAACTTTGTTGCCTTCAGCGGAGGCCACAGCCGGCCAAGGCAGGCAGGAACCTTAGCTTCCTCCATCGCTGGGGCAAGCCTCCTGCTTGTTCTAGCTCCGTGGCTGCCAGCCGCCATCTTGGCGGCTTGACAATTTGCATATTGTCACTCTGATTGGCTGGTGGGCGTGGCTTAGGTGTAGTGGAGTGACACCAATTTGCACATTACTCTTTATTAGATTAGGTTAGCTAATTACAGTGCCATCAGTTTCAGCACATAGACCCTGGAGAGGAGCATGCAAGCAAACTTCCCAAGCTGCACTGTATGCCATCCCAAGTTTCATTTCCGCTGCTGCCAGGAATGGCTCTGCACCCAGGAATCATCACACTCCAGAAGCCCAGCAGGAAGGGGCAGGCTGGTTGTGGGAAGCCCGCAGAGTGGGAGGAGGGAGCAGGTGACTCAAACACAGTGTCCCTCATATCTCATGAGCAATTTATAGAGGCATTTCCCCCTAGATTCAGTCTTAAAGTGACCCAGCCTTTGCCAATACCAGACCATGGAAAGTTTATTAACACCGTATACCTGCTGTCTGTGGTCACCCAAGCTCCGTCCCATACGAAGCTGCCACTTACCACTGAGCTACTTAAAGGAACAGGGGAAACGAGGAGCTTTTAAATTTGTTTCTCTTCTAGATTGTTCCTTAAACACATTTGCTTTAAGAAATAGATGCTGTTCAAATACGAATGAAACAGGCCATGGGGCTGGGCAACTGCTCCCTGGAAGGTAATACAGCCTGAGCAGCTACCAGTGCAGGGCTGGGCTCCTGAATTCCAGGGTGTCTCCGTCTAAAGATAATCCAGAAATGATGCATTCAGGGTGTAGATACACTCTAAGAACCTTCCCCTGGCTGTTCAGCAAAGCTCTTTAGCACTAATTACACATGATTTACTTGTAAATTTGTTTTCTGGAGGATTTGTGTGGTTCCTTGCTATGTTGACTTTTAGCGTAGTCGGGATTCACTGTGTCTATGTTCATCCCAGATGAATAGTAGCTGAATTGTGTTCACTCCCTCCTTTCCTGCTGTGGCTTCTGTATTTATTCAGGTAAAGGTTGTTGAGCGCCGTGTGTGCCTACAGGGTGGCTGGGCGGCAGGGGAGTGCTCTTATGAGGATCCCACAGCAGCATGGGTTTATGGGGAGGTGGGGTGTCACTGGGACCAGCCCTGGGAGGAACAGGATCAGTCTCAGAAATGGAAGTAGAAAGAGGGGTCACTCAACACACCAACCCAATAACAGCCAAGGCCCGGCAAGGAGGAGAGTTGTAGCCTGAGTGTAGCCTCCCACCACCCGCCTGCCCGCCCCCAGCCCCCCACGGGCAGAGGACAGGAAGGGCCACAGAGAGGTGACTGGGGGTGTCATGAGAGACCTGATTCCTGTGGGGTTAGATCTCAACTGGTCGCTTGACACACACTGACCACCAGTGGGCAGACAATGCAGGAGCTGCCCCCTGGTGGTCAGTGTGCTCCCAAGCAGGAGTGCCACTCAGCTGACCAATGCACGCCAGAGGCAGGAGGAGCCTATCCCGCCTCCGGGGCAGCGCTGCCGCAACAGGTGCAGCGGGGCTGGGATGAGGGGGAGCAGCTAAGCACCCAGACCCAACTCAGGCTCCTCCCCAGCCACCTGTACCTTCGTGCACTACTACCTCCCCCGAGGGGTCCCAGATTGTGAGAGGGCGCAGGCTAGGCTGTGGGACCCCACTGGTGCATGAATCCATCCACCAGGCCTCTAGTATTTTAATAAATACTGCTTAATTATTCTTAATAATATGCTTAATAGAATGTTGCATGTATCAATAGTTTACTTTTATTAGTGAGGAACATTCTATTTCATGAAGATACTAACATTTATCCACTTAGCAGCTAATGGGTTTGTGGTCGCATTGATTTTGGGGATAAGATACATAAAGCTACTAGGCACATTTGAGTATGAGTACTGGTGAGGCCATAGTCTCATTTCTTTTGGAGAAATACCTAACACTGAGATCACTGAGTTGCATATGTGTATGTCTAACTTTGTACGAAATTAGCAAACCATCTTCCAAAGTGTTTGCGCCATCCCATGTCCCACCAGTAACGCATGTGAGTCCGCCTGTTCCGCACCTTCCCTGATTTGAAAATCTGTTACGACTTAGCTTTCCTTGTGATTCCAGCATCGTATGTCTTGGAGCTTAGAAACATTCCCTTCATGACTAATGCTACTGAGCACCTGGTGTTCTTGGCAATTGCACCATTGTTGGTGAAGTAGCACTCAAATCCTTGTTTCTGAGTTGTGAGTATGTCGCGTGAATGCAAGGTGACTGGTGCATTTTCCCAGTCTGTGGCTTGCCTCTTCATCTTCTTAACATTGGTTTTTCATAAACAAAGCTGTTACATTTTGATGAAGTCTGACTCGCCTTTCTGTATGGTTATATTTTTTGTCCTTTTTGAAAAATCTTTGCCTGGTCCAAGCTCCATAGGACATCTGTGCTCTCTTCCTGCAGCTTTATGTTTAGTTCTTGCCTTTAGGTCTGTGATCCAGTTCAAGGTAATGTATGTGAAAGTGTCCAGTAGGTCCTGAGGCTCACGTGCACCCACCTGCCAGCCTTGCAATTGCTGCAGAGTGTCTGAGGGGGCGGCCTTTTCCCTTTGAACTTGGTCCTCTGCCGAGAGTCAGTTGACGACGTGTGTGCCGGACCCGTGGGACGCTGTTCTGACCCGGCGTATGCGGCTACCCTTTTGCTGGACCACTTGGTCTGTTTCGTGTAGATGTAGACAGTGGAACCTCAGTTCTCAAACTTAATTTGTTCCAGAAGGTTGTTTGAGAAGCAATTTGTTCAAAAACAAAATCATCTTTTCCCATTAGCAATCATGTCAATTGAGTTAATCCATTCCAGGCACCGAATGATTCCCTGCTTTAACCTTCCTATATACAGCACATGCCTAATGCCCTGTCTGGTCCATAAACAAACACTTCTTTTCTTAAATGTATCAAACACCTTCCGGCCTTGAACGAATCCCTGTCAGCACGGGGCCCAGGTGTCCGTCAGGAGGGCAGATGCTGCCTCTGAAATGCTGTCCTGGCTGACTGCTTTTCCTCTTCCAACCAGCACAGTCAGTCCACCACCTCTGCAGTTGCCTGTGACTGTTGCTTTGTGGGTACTTTCACACCCTCAGCAGCAGCAGCACTCTGATGGCCTCTTTATGTCTAAAATCGTGCTAATTACCCATTTCACCAGCAACAAAAGCAAAAAGAAAAAACAACATGAAAATGTTCATGGCACAGTCTCCTGAGATGTTAACAATTGGGTTTAGTTGGAAACTGACTGGCATTTTCTTCTTTGCTTGTGGCCTGAGAGACACTCTTTGCCCTGCTGTGCATCAACATGAGGGGGTTGTCAGGTCACACACCAGCGTTTGTTCAAAACCTGAGACTTCTTTCCCATGAACAACTTGATTGAGAACCGGATTGCTTGAGAACTCAGGTTGGACTGTAGTTAAGTCTTAAAATCATAAAATTGTAGAAGTCCTCCAACTATGGTCCTCTTTTCCCAAATTGTTTTCACTATTCTAGTTCCTTTGTATTTTTATTTCCACTTTGTAATTAGTTTGACTATTCCTTTCTTTCTTTTTTTTTTTTTTAGGCTAAAAGTATTCATTGGAATTACTTTGCACTGTACATCCATTGGGGTAAAATGAATGTCTGACAATATGAAGTCCTTCGTCCACAAAGCATCATCTCTGAATTTATGTAGGTCACCTGTAGCTTCCCTCAGCAATGTTTTATATTTTTAGTGTACAGGATATGCACATACTTTGGTAATTTCATCAAAATGATTTTTGAGTGTTTTTATTTTTAAATTTCCGGTTGCTCTTGTTAATACATAGAAACACAGCTGGTCTTTGTACTTGGTCCTTGAAGTCGCAAACTTTGCTAAACTCACCTATTCTCTCTAGTTAATAATTGGTATATTCCTTAGAATTTTCTGAGTAGATCCTCTCTCTCTCTCTCTCTCTCTCTCTCTCTCTCTCTCTCTCTCTCTCCCCCCGTCCTCCCTCCTCCCAATATTGCTAGGGCCTTCAGTAAAATAGTCAGTAAAAGTGGTGCGGACAGACATCCTTGCCTGGTTCCCAGACTTGGGAAGCAGTCAGTCCTTGATCACTAAATATGATGTTGGTTATATCTTTACTTTCATAAATTTCACACCAGAGGCTTTCAGAGTGTGGGCCTTGGACTACAGTGCTACCACCACCTTGGAACTTGTGAGAAATCCGAGTTCTTGATCCCCGTTCCACACTGAACCCAAAACCCCAGGGACAGGACCCAGCAGCCCTGCTTTTAATAAGCCCTGCAGGACAGGATGGTAGACTCTGAGGTGTGCAAACATTACTGCACATTCTCTCTTTCTCTTCTTTTCTCTCTTCTCTCCTTCCTTTCTTTTGCTCAACAACTTGCAGAGTATCTGAGAGTTGTCTCGGGATGGACCCACCTGTGTAGCAAGGACAGTGTACTGTATCTGTTTAGACTTCCTGGTTGTCCTGAAACGCCAGATGAAAGTCTGCGGAGCAAGGCTTCCACCCTCTTCCTGTCGGAAAGCAGCTAAAGCACAGGGCTCCCAAGAGCGGTGCCACTTGGAGGAGCAAGGCCAGCCAGGCCGTGGGCAGACACTCTGATGTGAGGTTTCATTTCCAGATGCTCATTAACCCTAAGTAAGGCCCGCCCCTTTCAACGAGGCCATCCAATCTCAAACTTTCCCGAGACAAGAGGACCAGAATGAAAGTGTTTTATACTTTCCTCCCCAAACTATTACTCCCTCAGCAAAAGCCCACTACTCTTTGTTCATCATTTTTTTCCTACATGGAACCAGCACGACTTTGCATTAAGGACAAGCAAATGAGGTGAAAGGAAACGGACTGGGTTCTGACATGTTCAGAACAAAAGGACAGCGGGTGCCTCTCCCGTCAAACTCCCGGAAGGATGTGCAGAGAGAAGAGGCTGAAAGACAAGCCATGATCCATGTTTGTTCTCAGGGGGCTGGGGTTCAGCCACTCCCAGTGCCATGAGGTGCGTGCTCTCAGAAGGGGGGTCATTCTCAAAGGGGGGTCCCCATCCTTTTCATCCCTGTGAGCAAAGCTTAGGTGCAGCCCCTGATGGGTCCAGGCTGGCCTCTCCCTTTACACAGGGCGGGGCTGGAGGTTTACAGCTGTGAGCACTCAAAATACAGAGCTTATTCTTGCATTATTATGATTTATTAATTATTGCGTTATTTTTCATATGAACAACTGTAACCCTGCTTGTGCTCCACCCTGTGTTAGGACCATTCTTGCCTCCATAAACTGTGGTTGGGAAACCTGTACCTGATGGAAAGGGAGCTCAGTCCTATGGCTTCCGAAATCCTTCAAAATGTCGCCCAGCCCCTTTCTGCAGCTCCATCTCCTCCCGTCCATAGCAGATCGGCCTGTGAGTGTCAGGCATGTGGAATATCTCACGTGAGGGCAGCTCTCCTAGGCCACCGGTGGAAGCTACACGTTTCTAAAGAGCAGTACTCTTCCTGGGGGATGGGCCCGAATCAGAGC
Organism: Murina feae; assembly: GCA_004026665.1. NCBI lineage: Eukaryota > Metazoa > Chordata > Mammalia > Chiroptera > Vespertilionidae > Murina > Murina feae. Next base: position 6,486 of record PVJC01051942.1, read on the forward strand.
TAAATGTCCCCCAAACCAGCTGTTCAAAGGGCACGCGCAATACAGAGTTTCTGGAATATGGCTGAATACGGGTAAACATAGGGCTGCCAGAATAAAATAACTATGAAAAGGCTTTTATGTTATTCTAATCTAGAGGCCCACACATTTATCACCACCAATACAGGGAAATGGACTTTGTTATTGTGCATTCTTCTGCCTCCGTTAAAACTAAGCAGCTGCATAAATATTTAAGCAGCTTCCTTAATGACATTGCTAATGCCCGCGGCGTGGCCTCTCTTGGCAGTGTGCTCAGGACCTGCTGTGACTCGGTGCCCATTAGGACCTGCATCCTTTCCAATTCTCGGAGGAGAACAACGGCTCTTCGTTGGCATGATGTGCGCTCCACCTGCGTGTTACAGGGGCTCGGACTAAAGACAGCAAAGTGCGACACGGGAGCGCTCTGTCCTTACCACCGTTTTCTGATTAAAAGAGGAACATGCTTCCCACCACTTTCCTGTAACCTGATTTCCATGTTTGGGTAAACCACGCAGTTCAGTGCGGAGACAGTCTATGTGACCCGCTGGCCAAGAACATCTAATCTAATAAAAGCGTAATATTGAAATTGACTGTTTCTTCGGGATGCCTAAACCACGCCCACCAGCCAGTCAGAGTGACTGCATGCAAATTAACCCAGCCAAGATGGAGGCCGGCAGTCATGGAGCTGAGTAAACAGGCAGCTTCTGTTGCACCAGGAGTAAAACTGTTTGCCAGCCGCCTGGGCTTCTCTCGGCTCCAGGCAACAACATATTTGGAACATTGTCTCAATTTTAGAAGCCACAGAGCTGAATCCAACAGAAGGCTTCATTACCTGCCTAGGCCTCGGCTTAAAGGAACAGTGTATCAATTATAGAAGATAAATAAACCCCAGAAACCTGCTTCCAGCCAGCCTTGCTGGGACGTTGGGTCAGTGGGAGTTGTGGGCAGCCTGAAAGCCTGAAAATGGCCCTCATGCCTGCACCCAAGCTGACCACACCCCAATGGGGTGAGGGTCCACACTGGGGGGTTTGGCCAGCCTGCAAACAGCCATCAGCCCCTCACCCAGGCTGACCAGGCACACCAGCAGGTGGACATCCCCAGAGGGGTCCCAGACTGCGAGAGGGCACAGGTTGGGCTGAGGGACCTCCTGAGTGCACAAATTTTTGTGCACTGGGCCCCTAGTAGCATAATAATTATTTAAAAATAGAGGCCCCTTACCTTTGAGTTTTCCTGTAGCCAGAATTTCAAAACTTTACTCATTTATTCAACAACTATTTACTGAATCCCTAACCATGGGAGATGCTAAGGGCAGAATAGACAGCAACACAAAATTGCTGCGAGGAGCGAGCAGGCAGGTGGGAGACAGTGGGCAGGACACGGTGACCAGAGGGAGCTCAGGCCGTTGGCCAGGCACTGCAGGGCTGGGCAGGGCCTCCTGGGATGACGTGTGAGCTGGACCTGAAGCTGAGAGGAAGGTATCAATGGGAAACCAGAGTTGATGGCATTGGAGTTGCTTTCCTTCATTGCATACATGTGACTCAAACATGTAGTGACCAGGATTTTAAAATATATAATCCTTATTCAGAAATCAGAAAACCTGAGCATATAATGCACAGTAATGTAGCACAGCTTTCATTTGCGTAGTAAAAATATCTGATGGCCCTGTCCTGCTAGCTCAGCTGGTTAGAGGGTCATCCCGATACGCCAAGGTTGTGGGTTCGATCCCTGGTCAGGGCACATACAAAAAGCAACCAATGAATGAGTCAATAAAGTGGAACAACAAACCTATCTATCTATCATCTATCTATCATCTATCTATCTATCTATCTATCATCTATCTATCTATCTATCTATCATCTATCTCTCTTCCCCACTTCTCTCTAAAAGCCATAAATAAATTTTAAAAAATATTGGATGAGTTGTGACACAATTCACAAATTCTCTCATCCCTCCTCTCAAGCCTCTGTCTCCCACCCTCTCACTCCTCTTCCTGGTCCTTGTCACATGACCTCCACCCACTGGGAGTTCGGAGGTCCCCGGACCTGTTACCCCAGACTCATGTGCATCCACAATGGCGAGAGTGAGTCTCTCCTTCCACCTTGCCTTAAAATATTCCTGTTTGCCTGTGTTGTTACTGGATTCTATCGGTCCACGATCATTTTCTCCGTGTCCAGCGCCTACTAATTACTTCACATCCAGCGAAATGAAACGTCTCCCTCTGAAACCCTTTCCCTGCATTTCTGCCTTTCCCTCTCCTTTTTCTTCAGAAATCCTCCCTGAATTGAAGATAAAATCAATTTAAAAGCTCCAAGGCAAAGAAAACGAATGGATGTATTTCAGGGATACATTTGTATTTAATAAAGCTACACAAAACCGCAAAGAAATATTAAGTATGCAATTTATAATAATCTTAACTCTGAGGGAGGAAAGCAGGCTGTCCAGGAGGGTCAGATGGCTGTCCATTAATTTCGTTAACAACACTCTCGGCTGTGGTTTGTGCCTGGACTTTTAGCTCCCATAGCTCAGGTTCCTTTATATTTTATAAAGATTTCCAAAGTAATTCAGGAAAATAAATGGCTCTCAGCCTCATTAACAACGTGCTCATCCCACCGAGTGAAACATGCCACACTCAGCCTCACTGGGGTTTGCGGTCCCTGCAGAGGGGAAAGTTGAGCAGTTTCCTCTGGGGAGTGACCCTCTGAGGACAGAGGTCGGCTCCGGAAGAGCGAACCATTGCAGAACCGATGGCCGAGCTCAGGGTCTCATCAGAAACTCGGCTGCGTGTCTGTGGGATCCTCAGACCCGGCTGTGCCCCTGCTCATGGCCTCCAGAATCTCCTCTTCCCAGACAACCAGTGGGGCCTGGAGATGCCAGGAAAGGCCTCTGGTGCAGAGTGCTGGTTAGAGGGAGTCTGGCTGTCACCACGCCCCCACGTCCACCCAAAGCCTTTGCCAAGCCACGGCCTCCACCCACAGCGCCTTCTTCTGCTCTGGACGTGGGCCCATCTGCCGCGGGCAGCGGCCAGTCCAAGCCAGTCCAAGCCAGCCCATCATCTCAATCAGTCAGCCCAGCCATGCAGCCCTCTTTCTAACGCCTTGGGGACTCTCTCAGGCCTGGTCCATGCTGGTCCCCACTGCACGCTTATTCGGTCTAACAGTGAATGTGTGCGTTTGTCTTCTGATGCAATAGTCACCACACGTGTTTTACTCATGACCCTGCGGTGGTTCACAGGGGAGAGGAGGACCTCCACTGATGAAGCCTCTGGATTCAACTTCCTGTGGGAAAACCATAAGCAAAGGGCCAGCCCAGCACCTGAACATTCTAGGGGACTGGGGGACTATTTGTCGTCGCCAGTGTAGAGAAGTGATAGGTACTTGCCTGAGAATATGCACACCCTTCAGGGCCACTGCTTTTCAATCGAAGGTGAAATATTGCTGACGCAAAGTCATCGCCACGTATTTTACGTTAACCAAGCGCCACTGCACCCTGAGCTGACAGCAGCTGTGAGTGAGTGGGGATCTGTAGCGTAACTGCGCGTGATGTCACAGTGATGACGAGGGCGTGCTTGGCATTGTGCTTTCCGGAGGCTGCGCTGCCGTCGGAGCCCTGCCACACGCTCCTCTCCCTGGGGAGGAGGGTCTAATGACCCGACAGTGAACCTGCGAGGCGAGGCGTGCACAGCTTGCGGTCATAGGCAAAAATGAAAGGTCCAAATTGCGTTTGTCTTACTGGGAATTCCAGGCAAGACTGACAAAGTTCTGAAAGTTTGTCCAGGCCCATCACCAGCCACAGGTGGCGTCTGAAGTTGGTGCGCGGCCAAGTCCATGTGCTGTGCGCCTGCACGCTGTGCCTGGTTGTGTAGGGACGTTGGTGCTATGTTCACAGTCCCTACATCACTGAGAACACAGGTCGGTTCTCAGAACGACCAGGGTCAGATTGCAGCTGCGTAATCTACTGGTTGGGTGACCCTGGACAAGCCACTTAAACTTTGGGGGCCTCCGTTTATTGACCTGAGAAAGGGGAATAGCATCTCATGGGACTGTTATGTGAATTGTTAGTGTCCAGGGCACAGAGTTGGGCTTTAGGAGCTGTGACTCTCAGCTGTGGTCTCCAGGATCAGAGGTCAGGGGAGTGGAGTGGGATGGCCTCCTCAGACGCCGTCCGCTGCCACAGCCCATGGCCATCTGCCTGGTTGCCCCATAAAAGCACAACCTGGGTCAGCCTGTCCTCTGGCCTGCGCCTCCCTCGTCAAGGCCCTCTCCTTCCCCACAGGAGCAGCCCTTCTCCATCAGAATGCAGTGGCGTGTGCTCGTCCCCAGGGAAGTCGTGCCATTTTCCTTTGGGCGTTGCTCACGGGGGGCTCCGCTCTCTCCTGGAAACAGCAGTCTCCAGCCAAGGGAACTAGCCTATCACCAGGCCCTGATTTGGGGACAAATTCCAGGCTCGTAGTCAGAGCCCTGGCGCATGTGTGTTTGGTTTATATGCGCCGGCATGTTTCAGGCATGTGGCCTGTCACCTCCCCCTGTTCCTCAAGGGGACCCTTCACCCTAAACAGGCTGAAAAACAAGGCTCAGCGAGAGCAGTGCAGGCGACACTGCAGGGCCATGGGGGAGACACTTCGCGTGGGACAGATGTCCCCCTCCCCCTCGGGTTGCATGGTAGCCTCGCCCTGAGCAGTGGAGGGGTCCGGAAGAAATTACTTCTCAGCCTCCTCGGACAAGCATGGCCTCTGACACGGTCCTAACGGGGCAGCACCGGCCACCTCAGCAGCCGAACAGACGTTTACAAACCACCCTCGCACACGCTTT